>JAPMNP010713417.1:0-10627 GCA_029874935.1 Atherina boyeri
CCTGGCTATGGCTGACTCAGCAAAGAAACACAAGAGGACATAATCAGAGGAAGAGACTAAAAGAAAGCGAGAAAGGGATAGAGCAAGAGATGAGACAAGAGTCAATAGTGGACCGAGTTTTACTGGCTGGAAAGAGCTCAGAGTAGAGACAGAATGCAAGATGGATGCCAAATTATCTCTCATTGGGGAAATCACTGAGAAAATGTTCCAAAGTTCAGAAGTGTTTCTTTAAAGGGCATTCAAAATTCTTCTTTAGATATTTTCAGCATTTCATTCTGGACTCTTTCAAGACGATCCCACACTACTTCAATAATGTTGAGATTCAGTTGTTGACTTCATAAGACCTGCTGCCACTGAATTTCAGTTCAGTTCTTGTATAATTTGGCATGACTTAGTCTTTTCTGCCTGTTTCCCTTCCTTAAAGAGACAATGTGTAACATTTTCTTATGTTTACTGGCCAGAATCGATGTCTGCGCCTCCGCTAAGAATATGACTCATTCTCCTAACTAAGAATTTTAGATTTGTATATTCATAAGATGGGTCAACTGGTAGGGAAGCCCCATGACAGTCTGCCATCTTGAAACTACAGCTGCTGGTAAGGGACAAGCAGCATCAATGTGCGATAAGAACATTTTTCCAATGCGAGTCGACACACAGAGATTGTTGCAGAGGAGGAGATCAGGTGGTACGGCTCACTACTCCGCCAAGTTGGAAAATTTGTTCAATTATCATTTACAAGATACAGGGCCTTTCAAATGCAGCAGCAGCACAGGAGCTGTTTTCACCATCGCCAAGAAAGAGAAAAGAGCACGAATACGGTATCGAGATCGGAGCATCTAAAAAAGCAGGATGAGCATGGGGCTAGCGGCTAGCCTTCCCCAGGTGGCAGGAGCTCAAGAAGCTTTTTTATTTGGTTTGTTAGACAGTGTTGCTGATTACAAAGTGAACATGTTTACGTGGTTTTAGTAGCTTTCAAAGTCACGTTAAACACTGTTTTTTGTCATACTATAAGCATATTATAAACTTTCTCACCGGCTTGTAGTCCAGCTTTACTTCAACTGAAAGCCGGCGTTTACCACGACTCAAAGCCAACATCTACCGTGACTATGAAAGCTACTCATCATCGATCTTTATTTCAGACACAAAGATAGGTCCATATAAAAATTAAACCACGTAAATAAACAGTTCCATCAGAGGAGTATAACCGGTCCAATCAGCACAGAGAATTAACCTGTTCAAGTGGCTGAGCAGAACAAATACACAGCATGGAGATGACTTGTTGAAACCAAAATTCCCATCTCTGTTGGATTAACGCTATAATGAACTTGCATGTTTTTATGTTGTTGTTGTTGTTGTGAGCATACTGGGCCAATAATCTAGAGATCATAGTAATTGACTCCCTGAAGTATCGGACGACATGATTTAATCAGTGTTGTCATGGCTTTTTTGATACACGGAGGCTACCGTTGTTGCAATATGTGCTCGAAATGGTGACGTGAAAGAGTGCATTATTTATTTTAATTCAATACACAAGTTCAACATTAGATGGCAGTAATTCTTACACAATGTCCCTTTAAGAGCAACCTCTTGACAGCCATCCATGCACGGAGACCAGTTCTGGTGGTATTTGACTTCATACTTAATTTTACTATTCATCTGCAGTAGATTTTTTTAGAGAGTAACACTTCAGTATTTGTGCTCCACTTGTCTTCTTCAGACTTTTTAAAACAGCACTACATACACACACAGTCTGAGTTATGCCAGGGTTTTGGCTTATAACTCTTTGGGAACCACCTTGTTTGTGAAAAATACTTTTTTGTGTCAGTCAAACTGTGTCATTCTTGTAAGTTTTTTTTTCATATTCTAAATACCAAAGATACTAGAATAAAAAAATTAAAACAACTGATGTCTTTTGACAGGCGGCTGATTTTTGTTTTTCTTGAATGGTTCATAAGTTAGTTTTAAATGGCTTAACAAACAAAACATGCATCTCTCAAAATAGTAAGGTACAAGGATAGGCCTGAAAAATTACAAGGAAATCAATGTTTGAAGAAAAACTTTGAAAGCCAATCAGAAAACCAGGAGAAATATTGCTCAAAACCACTTTAAAAAGATTACAAGAAAGCCTGACTGCTTGGAAGTACAATATATAAAGAAATGTAGGGCGGCTCATGGCTTCCACAGTTCTGTATTTCTGACTTTTTTCTTGGTTCAGATCCTGGAAGTTCAGCCCTCCTAAAGCCTATCCACTCTGTGCTCCAAGGACTCCAAGTACACTGTGTGATTTTCCATAACAGCCTTTACATCTTAGTGAGCCCTCTCATTTCTGGATATGTAAAACTAAGTGATGCATGAATCACGGCAGCACATTCACACGGCATGTACATGTGAAACAAAGGGACTGAAACAGATAAAAAACATTTGTTTATTTGGCTCTAAAGGCTTAATAAGGGAGCAGAACACACAACCCCTTTCCTGTGCTGAAATCCCTCTTATTTTCTGCATGCTTTCATTTCTACGGCTCATCCTCTCCTCCATCTCAGTCCATGTTTGCAGATTCAATCTTTTTCTGGAGGCAACTGCTGATATGTGTTCCTATACTTTAATTTCCTCTTTCTGCAAGCAAGACCAGCCACTGCTGCTGAAAGGCACTTTTCTGTGACTCTGATCTCAGGTCAAAGAGACTCTGCAGCTCCTTTCAAATCCACCAGATTACTCTCTCAATAGAAAGTAATACCAAAATAGATGTGCAGCCTTCTGTGCCCAGGGGAGAATGAGATACAATGTGATACAGATTTTCACGTAACAGAAATATACAATAATCTAGTTTTATTCCCCTAAAATTTCCCTCTTTATCTGTCCATACCTTTATATCTCCCTCTCTCCTGCCTCTGTGGTGCCTTCATATTACTTTTCTGAAGTTTACAGTGAGCTGCAGCCTCATTATTCTGTTGCCTGCAGCTCAGGGTTTAGGCTTCCTCTCTTCTCTGAATTTATGATCAGCATCTGGACAACACATGCATCCTGAGCCTTCACCTACACACCCCACCACTCCCTCTCTGTATCGCTTCAGGGATGTCCATTTATTCTTCCCAGTATCTAATCTGGATGAATCAGTCTTTTGTTTGCACCATTGCACAAGATTAATTTCTGGCACTAATTCATAGTCACACAGTAGTTGATATCATCCCCTTCCAAACTTCCAGATGACCACTTGTTTTTAGGGCTCTTTAAAGAGAAAATTGGATTCACCATTCACCTGCAAATTTCCCAAATTTGTCTTGGTTCTCATGCTTACCAATGAAGCCTTGACCAACTTCAGGATCCACACAGGACCTTTGGCTCTCAAGGATGCATGATTAGTTTGGAATTTTGGTAGATTAGCCTTTTTATACCACCCTGCTAAACAATTCACTACATTGCAAAAAGGCAACCAATGCTATCGCCTTGCTACTGTAATCCTAATGTATGAGAAAAAAATTATATTACATACAATTGAATGCTGTATAGAGCCCAAAATTATAGCCATCAACCCAAAGTTTGTGCCTGACTGCAGTGAAGAAACTTGAAACGCACTGGTCAAATTTTACACTCTTTCACCTCACCTGATAATTAACATTTCTTCATCTCTTCCTGGCACTCTTCCTCAACACCTCTGGCAATAATCCACTCCAGAAAAGTGTGTCAGTTAACCTGACCCTAAATACAGAGGCTTATCTCAGAAAGTGGCCCTTTCAGATAAACACAGGTCTGAAAAGACCCTGCAGGCAAGTGTCACCTAACTGTTGATTCAATAAACTATCTAATATCACTGCCAATAATGACTGTGCACTACGTGTAATTAAGGAGTAAAGAATGCCTCTTTCAGACCTGACCATGGCTGCCTTTAAAACGTAATAACTACACTAGCGCGCTGACTTTGCCGTGTAGTCTGTCAGCTGACGTGGCTGTCGGCTTCTTGATGGCCTAAGAGGGCAAAGGAGAAAGAGGTGGGGGTCGATGGGTAAAGAGATGTGGAGGGGAAAGGAGGGAGAAGAGAAGGAGGGAGGAGGGGTTTGATGAGACGGAACCACGAGACTGAAATTCCTCACAGCTCTGAGGGTCAACAAAGGTGTCCCAGTCGCACTCAAGTGTGATGTCCAGCATTCATACGCAAGACTGAAGAATTCACCATGCTCAGCTTGACTGATGTAGAAAGCTAATCTCTGTTTTATAGGGCTATTCACTATTCCAACCTGCTTACTGAGTATTTGCTTTGGTTTTACACTACTTTTAGGGAAAGAGAAGATTGTGTAATCTGTGGAAATTAGCATAAAACCCCGGTGTATTATCAGACATGCATGCAGAACTTTTACTCACTTGTTTCTGAAAACCATTCTACATTTATATGATCACAGAATGCAAACTCAGTCTTCATAAGAGGAAGTTGCTCAAGGTTAACTTCTGTTATTGTTCTTAAAGGAAAAGTTCCCTTTTTTATTTCTTTTTTTTTACCTGGACATAATTTATAGCATGAAATATGTTCATCATCTCACCTGGGCAATTTTGGAGTCACTTGAAGTTTATCTGGAGATATTCAGATTCATCGCACTGGCGTTGTCGGGGCAACGGCATAATCAGAGGCACTTTCTTATGTAGCGTCGTTGTTGTAGCCGCTTTGTGTATCTTCATCTATGGTTTCGGATGACAACAAAGTCGCTCTGAAGGCACAGAGGGATGGTACAGCAGCTAATAACTAAACACTGGTGAAATGAAGCCGTTGTGTGGTAGATAATGTCTTACAGTATTTAGAGGCAAATGACGTTGCCCCGACCACTTCCTTTAAATGGATATGTACATCAGCGCGAATGATCTAAATATCTCCCAATAGACTTCAAGTAACTCTAAATTGTACGGGTGAGTTTATGAACATACGTATTTCATCTTATAAATAAGGTCCAGGTAAAAAAAAAGAGTTCTTTCCTTTACGTAGGCAGGTGAGGAAGAATCATTGACGTTTACTGGCAATAAAGCTCTTAATATTTGTTCCGAAACTGTTAAATTATCCTGTCTTGTTGACTTTTGCATCAATAATTGGTACTGTATTGAAGTAGCACTTCTAACTTTGTGATCTATTTTTTAACATTTAAAAGAATTTCTGTGAAAGTATGAGTAAAAAAGGATGGATGGAAAAGGGAAAAATAATGAAAAAGATGGAGATAAAGATGGAAGAACAAAAGTTGTTAAAGAGAAGAAATGGGAAAGGAGGGGAGGTGGGAAGGGAAAAAGGCAACATGGAATTAGACAGTTAAATTGATGAGACAGACAGATTAATGGTACTAAAATTATATTTCCTGTATGAGAACATGAACAGCGCCTCTATAAAGACAACCCCACTAGTCATAAAAATGCTGCTGCACAAATGTTGCACACCTCACTGATCAGCAGAGGATCTGTTTCCTCCTCTTTGCATCCACCTCACCTAATATACCTCCCTTATTTCCAGATTAAGAGCCCTGATGAGATGATGTTTATTACCGTTGTCTTTCAGTTTGTTTGCATGCACTGCCAATACCTGATAATACTGTTAGAAGTGTGCTGTAGCACATGGAGCTTTTAAGCAAAACTTTGCAGACTAAAGCTACATGAAAACCATTTCCACTTCAGGGGAGAGACTAAGTTGCTTAAAAAGGCCCGGGGATTAGAAAGTACATTCTTTTTTGTTGCACCTGACTGAACAGATATGCCAAGACTGCAGCGAAGACTTTCCCATGAAAACGTTCTTGCTACAGGGCAAAGAGGAAAGGGCTGGTCTATTGGCAGGTTCATCACCAACTGCATCCCCTCAAGCTTCAAAGTGAGTTTACTGGCAAAGATTAGGCTCTGAAGTCACTGTGTTTGGAAAATGGCCACTTCACTACAGAGTAATCTTCTAGCAATAAAACCTCATCATCAGGTGTGAAAGAAAGTTCCTACTCCCACAGATACCCTGCAGCTATATGAGCCAAACAAGGCAGAGCCAATTCATTCATATAACATATTTTTAACATAAGGCAACCCAATGATCTGATAATGAAATCAAAATGCAAATAAAATGTAATATAAACTCTGACTCAGAACATCCTGAGCTGCTTGTTTCAGTGTGAGGCATTACCAACCATACAGGCCATATGGCCTGCAGTTTTTTATGCATCCAATTAAGCTGCTCTGCATGATGATCCATCATTGTAATGAACACAAGCAGCCACACATTCAGTCTGCTGCTATTGTAATGACTCATTAAACAACAAATTCACACAAACTACAACTTTTTCAGGGCAACAGTGCAATTGTGTGCTTTCGAAACTTGAAAAATATTCTTAGAGTAACGGTTACAGATCCAAGACAAAGGAACAGTATGACAACATAATGAACTGTGAGATACAAAACCATCATACTGGTGAGTGCCAAACACCAGACAAAGGATTAAACAGCAGCACATTTACAAATAATTATCTATTTTTCATAGAAACGATTTATTGTTCCATGAGACATATTGTCATTTTGCATATCCCAGCTTGTTAGGAAACTGAGGCCAGAGCACAGGGTCAGAAAGGCAAAGGTGCTCCTGGTGAAGATAAGGTTAAGTCTTAGTTAAGGACCCAGTTCAAAGGCCAAACAGGGTCGAGGGTTGTGGTCGAGGTAGCTTGGCAGCGCCAAGACTTGAATTCTCAACCTTATAGGGATCAGTAACCCATTGTCCAGTGAATCAGTTCTAGTCTGTATTTCATATCAGATGAATAGCTGAGGCTGAATAAAAGGCTGGTTACTCACAGAGGGATCACAGACTTTTCCATTTATCTCATTTGAAGTCATCTGAGACTAAAATGGAATTATTTGTGCCTAAAAATGCAGCATTTAATGTTAATCTTCAGTGAAAGGGTGAATATATAAGAAGCTAAGATCCTTGAAGTTATATAAAACATTTACTTTTTCAAAACACAGAGTTCCCACTGGGGAAAGTGGGAGAAGCATATCTTTCTACTCCAGTGAGTTTGTTTCATTTCAAGCTGCTTATCAGGAAAATGTCACCATGAATTTCTGGAATCTAAATCAAAAATAGGAGAAGATGTTTAAAGACCTTCAAAGTTTCCCACAAAGTGAATGTGACAGCAGAATATGACTCCTTCGGTGATGCTGATTGGGAGCACAGAGATGATTGCGTCCTGTTACTCTACACTATTCTCACTGTGGGTCCTATGGAAGGGTGAAAGAATGAATGGAAAAAAGGGGCCGGAGCCAGGAGAGCAGAGCATAACACATGTGTGCCAGAGACACACATACCCATCTATAACACAAGAACATGTGTCAAGATACACACAAGCTTGCAATTTATTGCTACTCTTAAAATCAACCATAATAAATCATTAGACAAGTTCTTTTTAGCAGTGGATGCTAGCGCTGATCCAACGCATGCTGACACACCAAAAATGTTCATCGCTAATCATTCACAAATGCCCAAGCTGTCCGAACCAGAAAATACACAACAGCCCACCCCAGCCTGAAAATCTGCTCCATATACTCGGATCTATTCCTCTCCCAGGATAGCTGCAAGAAAACACCAAGAACACTTCAGGCGGTCAGCAGGACCCCATTTTATCAACAATTCATCCATATTGGAAGTTTGGTGATTGAGTTTAATATCGCAATGGCATTGAATAAAAAAGGATAAATGTGCATCAAGGTGATGCCACTGGTGGAACTGTTTAAACTTTTTCAGGCTGCTGTGAATCATAACAGTATGGTCATCGTAAATCATAAAAACAGACAAATTTTTCTCCTCATTCAAGTGCAATTTGTTACGGTCCATTAACAACTGTGTAACTCAGTGCATGTGTGAAAATAACATAAAAGATCATACTTTTATGTCATGTTACATCATATCACAAAGCATCTCTTCAAGCAATACTATAGCAGAACCGGTATATAATTACATTCAACTTCACTCTTTAGCTGACAGCAGCTACAGTAAACATGGCAGGACCTGTCAGAGAGGCCTTAAAACTCGTATTTAGGCAACTATGGAAAATTCCCAACTTATGGGATCATTTTGTGCCTCAGGCTTTCAGGTTCCTCAACATTCTTCTCAATTCAACAGGGAAAATAATAACAGCCTCTTGTTGGCTGCTCAGAGCTCCCCAGATGTTTCGGAACTGTATATGAATTTGGTCAATAAAATGAAAGGGAAAAAAACATTTGTCAAATTAAACACAATAAGAAATCTTAGTGACATTTTTGACAAACTCTGCACGTCACTGTCTGAGTTTAGTGAGTCATGGGTATGGGATGAATGACTTTATTATCAATGAGCAAACAAACTATGTTTAATTACAAAAGTCCTCTGAGGAATGGTTAGCAATGTTGTTTCCAGTTTAAGCCCAACGCTGACAAGTCAACAAATCATCTCGACCCTGAGCTCGGCACCTGGGAAAGCACTCCACCGCCATATGAACACCGCCAGCAGGCAACCAGCAGCAGGCAGTCAGTAACAAGCATAGCTAGGAGCCAGCTATTAGCAGATCAGCATAAACTTTAGGGTTTATCAGGACCTATACGCCCAAAACGTCAAAACATAGTTTATGTTGTTTAAATCTCCTATAGAAGTTATAAAAGAAGCGCCTAAAAACTTACATTTCCCCCTCTCTCTAACTACAGTAACTACTACATCCTTCTCTTTTGTCTTCCCGAAATCTATAAGTGCATAAGTGACCCCTGTTTTCTCAAGTCTTCATGAAACTGTGATGTTTGTCATTTCAACATCTGTTGTCAGCACTATTTTGGATCCCACCTGCCTGTACCAAGCAGTATTTTCCCTATCAGATAATTAAGCAGTCTAAATTTAAGTTAGAATTGTCTCTTTGCAATATAAATCACTGTAGCTCTGTTACCATGCCGATCAGAGAGGGGAAACACGGCACGGGTGAAAAAGAGGGCAGATTTAGCCACGCTTGTGTGTGAATGTGGATTAACCAACCTGCTATGCCCTCTGGATAGTTTCCCAACATTAACATTGTTGACCACCACCTCTCCACACCTCCATCCCCCCTTTTGCTAATTCCTTGCATTCTTTTCATTCTCTGACAACGTGGGAGAGGTTTTCTTGTTGTTCTGCCACTACCCAGTGAGACCGGTGCCCACTTGCAAGGGGTGGGGGTGGGAGGGTTTCTTCAAAAGGCAGACAGAATTAACTAAACATCCAAACTGTCAGCACACATCAGGGCTGAAGAGACAGAGGGGAGGAGATTCGTCCTGGATCACATTATCGTATGAACAGATTCAACCTTAAACTTTGGTCCTACAAAACTTCCACTCATCACCACGACTTGTCTATTTCTTTGGAAGGTTTTTGTTTTTGTAATTCACATACAGTACTGTGTGAAAGTCTGAGTCATCACCACTTAATTTCTGACATCTCCCTTTTTTATCACAACCCCAACATAATATTCAATAATCTTGATCGTTCTTTACTTCTTCCTGCTTTGTCTTCACTGGGTCGCATGTTTGAAATAAGCACAGGTGCAGAAAAAGAGAGAGAAAATGATCCTATCAACCATTCAAGGCTCCTCCACATAAAAGTGAAACCATTTATTTTCCCTGTTGGCATCAGTCGGCCCATATTAAAAAAAAAAAAAAAACAGAAAAGCACCATCTACACTGTTAAGTGAAGGCATGTGAGTAGCTTCCCCATCTGCACTGTCAAATGAAATCTAAAATGATATAAAATACTATTCCAGTACGGATGTTGACGTAATCTAGAGGCACCACTTAAATGGAAACTGTATTCTTGAAGAGATGGCATTACTCATCTAAAAAGCATCACTCTTCACCTTCAAATATCTCAGGAGCTTCAGACAATGACTTAAGTTCAATTCTTCATTGAAGCTTTCTCATTAGAGTGAATTGGCTCTATATGACAAATGTGAAAATGTCGTGACATGTCTGTGGGCATTTACTGAGTGGTTTGGCATTCAAACTTAGCGAAGCTGTTGACAAGGAACAGAGAAACATGGAGCTACTTGAGTTATATTCAGTTAAACGTGTAATTTTCCTAACCAATTTAACCACAAAAAGCAAATTATAATTTTTCAAAGAAGGAAATTCATAACATGAAAAGCATTCAAATATTTCCATTGCATCACAACTGACACTCTCTCTGTCTTATTTACAGACCATCCTTGTTTTGTATCCACAAAACTACAGTATGTGTGTAAAAAAAAAAAAAAGTCTGACCACATTTATGATATATGCTTTGTTAAAGGAAGAGAATGTTGTCAGGGAAAATACATCATGATGCCTGAAACAAATGTGAAAATGTGCTAAAGGTCCATGGGTTGGATGTCACTGTCCAAATTCTCTTTCAATAAGGTCGAAGTCGCTACAATTCAATTGCAACTAATGTATAAAGACGTGATACTGGAATCTTTTGCATGCAAAGATTTTTTTCTATCTGCACAGGCTGTTCAGCAGAGATGCCACTCATAACTGATGGGGCCCTTCCTCTGTTAGTTAAACCTCTCACAAAGCCCAGTAGGCACAGTCCCTTTTTACGCTTTGCAGTGAAGGCCCCCTCTGTGTGGAGTTTACTAATGATTGTGTGTGTGTGTGTGTG
>JAPMNP010713445.1:3372-22498 GCA_029874935.1 Atherina boyeri
CCTTGATCATCTCACACACAGAGAGGAGAGCTGACAAAGACAGTTGCTCTGCATGCAAGAAAGTTTTATGAAAACTCTGGGAAACTGTTTCAAAACCAAATATACTCAAACAACTATTTCATCTCACTGTTCAGAAACACAGCTGCAAACAAACAACTATTCTAGAAACTAAATTTCAAAAAAACAAAACACTATTAATCATGTGATTGTTACAAATGGATAAAAGGATTAACTTTTTATTGCATGTGAACGTTATGCAAAATATGTCAGGTTAAAGAAAGAAAAAGCTCCTTGTATAAGGAAAAATATACAGCTGTCTAGATACAGTATTCGTACACTAAATCAGCTGCTCCCTGCTTTCTTTAGACCATACCTCCATTTATTTACAATGGAGTACCTTCACTCGAGCATGACACGACCCCGTGTCTAGCAGTACTTGAGTCAGTCAGGAACATCTGGAGTTGATTGTGAGGCATGCTACCTCTAACACAGTTCTGAATCTGGAGGAAACCTATGTGCATGTGTGGTTTTATAGTGCTCTAAAATACAGGAGCAAAATTCCATGTCACATGTTTTATGATCCGAGAATCTACTGGACAGCAGTCGCCTCCACCATCATGTGCAGAGACAGGAAGAGACGTTCACTATCGCACAAAGTTATATATACACACAACACTGTGCTGATGCTTCCCTATTTACTGTTTTAATGTATGTTACAATGACAGAATGAGGTTAAAGTGCCTCCTCTGATCGCAGAAAAAAGAGACAGCTTTTTCGACTTTTTGCTGAATTGGCATCAGTTTGCCATGGATTTCTTCATGCCGGCGCAGCATAAACATAAAGTACAAAGTACAGACAGGAGAGGTCACAAGTTGTACGGTCTGTACTTGAGCAGGATGCAGGCTTGCGGAAGTTAACATATCAGAAAAATAATGGATTTCAGGGAAAGGGACCTAAAAGAGACAATAACATAAATGGTGTATTTCAAATAAATCAGTGGTTCAGTGTTATGCAGTACAAGTTGTTTTTTTTCCTCCCTGTATCTAATAATAGTAAAAGAAAAACTACTTCCACATTTTGTAAATTAAAATGTGCAGACAGTTGGAGACTAACATTATAAATCTGTTGTCAATATAAACCTAGAATTACAAACAAAGAGAAAAAAATATCAAAATGGATACATAAATGAGACCATGTATAGATTAATTCAGTAAAACTACTATTAATACTACTACTACTACTACTGTTAATACATTGTTTTAAAACAATTTAAAAAAGAATTATCTCCTAAATTTTGTTTTTTTTTTAAGTCAGAGTTGCTTTTAATTCCAGGAAAGCTGTCTATCTGAGCCAACTAATGCTGGCTCTTTTTATAGCTCATATTCTTATTTTCATTAAGCTCAAAGGCCTTGTATAAACACACCAAACCTCGACTTTCAGTTTATTTTCAAAAAGTACTGTAAAAAGGATTAAAGGATAATGAAAATAGCGTAATCGATTCATAATAAGCTAGTATTTAATGAATCATATTGTTAAAGGGATTCTTAAAGAAAATCCCTTAAAGTAGGCCTTTTGACCATCCTTTGTTATACTTAGGATAAACACATTTTTGTTACACAGAAAACTAACATCAAGTTGGTATGGATCAACAAGATACTGATCATTTTTGCAGAGGTTTATGTAAATCAAATGAAAAAGCTCTTATGATTAATATATAAATCTAGATGGCTAGGGTTTAGGATCATGAACATTTTGTCTCCTGACAGCCCTACAGGTAAAATTCCAAGAATACCATTTATATGACACTTAGGAATGGGGTTGGGAAACTTGTGGTGTGACTTTAAATGGATGTGTGGGTGAGTGGATAAACCATGTCAGATCATTACTAAATACAAGAGGAATGAAGGTGAGAAGTAGTTGTAATATTTTGACATTCGGAGCTAAATACTAAATACTATTACATGGATGCCCCTCTCAGCTAACCAAGGAATAAACACAGATCTTGATTGGTATGAAAATCATTCTGCAGATACAGATAACACAGGCATCTGCTGAATGTTATCACAACTCTGCCAGCTACCGGCTCTCTAATGTACATCTAGTTCTTTAGCAAACAAGCAGAACTAACACAAATCCTCAGAGAGATATTGAGATAGGACTCCAGTTTGAGCGTGCATATGACCACGTCCACACATGCACACATGTTTAGTATTGATTCTACAGCATGGGGCAGAAACTGAAAGAGAGAGATGGGATCAAACGTAGGCAAAAAGCAGACAGTTAGGATAGGCAAAATAAGTTCAAATCAAATCATCAAAAAGGAAAGAAAAAAAAGAAAGAGATGGAAACCTCAACAATGTTTAGATGATGCCCGACATTCACACAGGAAAAGGAGGGAAGTGAGGAAGAGAAAGGAGCCAGCTGGTGGGTTATGTAAGTGTTCCTCTGAGCCGGGGTGCAGCAGATTTAACACTTTCATAGTGCGTGACAACAAAGTCTGACTTGGGCTGCTTTACATACAGCCAGGCCCAATTAAGATCCAGTTGGAAATAATCAAAAGAAATAAATTTGCTAAATAAAATCTTTCCCTGCTCTATATTTACCAAAGGATAATGAATAAATAACGTAATATTTTTACTATAAAACCCAAAGATTAGGTCTTTGGATGTCAAATCAGAATATGGAGATGTTTTTAAAATGATTTGTCAAAGCAACAGCAGAAAAAGCCAAATATAGCCATTATAAAACAAAGATTGAACATTTAGACACACATTTGGCCCACTGTCTTCTCAACATGAAGAAATATGGACCTATAATCTGAAGACATAGTCAGGTCAGAGGTACGTTTTTCTTTCCCTACTGTGTAAGTGCTGTGGCTTTGACCCTGTAACCTCTTCCTTCTGACAGTATTTCTAGAAATGTAAACTTCTAGAAAGGAGAATGACCTGAGAGGATTCAAGCGCACAACACAGTTGCATTTGGCAACAAAGAGCAGAAAGCTGCATGCAACACACTCCAAATCATAATGGCAGAAGACATGACTGTTATATCATCATGTCCATTAACGTTGGTGACCTGCAGGTACCTGGCTAGAATTGTGAACTCTGACTTGTTTTTTGTTTTTATTACTGCAGATGGAGTGCTGTAGAGTAGCGTGCCACAGCACGACTCCTGTACTCCCCACAGTACAACCAATATTATAACAGCTTCTCCAATTCAAACTTACACACATGCACAAATACACACTCTGATTCCGGAGCACTCCCTTTCTAAAATCCTTCTTCCAAACAAAGTCCTGACACCACACACTGCTGGAGTCTGCTTTCCCGGATCAGATTCCCAGAAAAATACTATAAGGAATGTTTTTTTTCTTTTTTTCCAAGGTTCTTGGGAACTCTGGGCCTGCGAGTAGCTGGACAATCAGTTCCAGACACACAGGGAGGGAGGAAGGAAAGGATTTTTCTGGCAAAAATAGAGACGCATGCGAGTGGACCCACACGCAAATTAAAAACCACATAATTTAATGGAAGTCATCTGTACAATTCTTTTTTCATGCCGTTGCCTAAAGTAAAGGAAACAGAATTGAGAAAGCAGAGTCCGGACAGAGATGACAGTACAAAGGTGTGCCGACTCCAGCTGACGACTGGCAGCAGGATGTGTTGAAATCAGCATTAGATTCCTCATGCCTGATCACAGTAGGCTCGGCTAACTACACCTGCTCAGTTTAATAAGCAGACCTTTAAAAAAAAACATGGCAGCATAGATAAATCTGTCTGCTTGGGAAGTACAGCTTAAACCAAACTGCTGATAATTAATTATTTCTGTATTATTGCTGTCTTTCCTTTATCTAAATTAGTTTTACTTTATTTTTCTTCAGCACGTTTTGAAGTAATGGTTCGTGAAAGGGGCTGATTTCTCAAAACAACTTCAAAGATGAAAATGGAGAAGACAAAATTACATGCTCTGCCCTCAGGATCTGGTCTGCATGGCAACATGCAGTAAAAACCAAAGGCCTATCGTTACACTTTCACCCTCGACGTGTCAGCACAGGTGAGTTATGAGCAAAGCCTGCAGACTGAGGCCACACTCACGCCAGACAAATCAAACACAGTCAGAATACACTCTCCAGCATTTCTATGTGATCCAGAGCAGGCTCACCTCTTCTTCCTGGTGACGATGAGAACGTCGTTGAAGAGGAAGAAATAGACCTGCTGCCGAGAGGTCCGCTTGAGGAAGATGCCACTGTCTTCCCCGAATGCTGTCAGCTCACCTCTTTTCACCATCCACCTGGAGGATGAGACCAGTGGGAAAGGCTAGAGGAGAAACAGAAAGAACAGATAAAGAAAATGAATCAGATCAATCAGATTAATTAAAAAGTGGCTGCAATGTTGCGGCTGTCGGGAAATGCCAAAACACAGTTTGTGTGAGTGCGGCATGAACAGCTGGCCGTGCAGAGCAAGAATATGGTCACTAGACATCTGTGGATCCCAAGTGTCCCAACAGCTCTTTCCCACACTACTTAGACACACTTGAGCTTGCCAAGACTTGTGTGAGGATATTTGCCAAATGGGTGACCGCATGTGTTGACATGCAAATGCATCATTTCACGCATGTTTTACATACTTTTATATACATGAATACAAACCCAAAGAAAATTGTTGTGGGGAAATCCACCTTTTCTCTGTCTTGGGAGTTAGAGAAGATGATCATTTAGTAAATCCAAAGCTGGGCAGTAATTAGTTAGCTTAGCAAAGTACAACAGGGATCAGGGAAACACCTTCCACAATTGGATAGGAAATGATCAAACTGATGGTCGCAGCTTTACTGAATATTTGTTAGAGGGAGGCACATTCTACAAAAAACAATGACTTGTCACTGCCTGATGGTTATGCAAGCTATCAACCAGTTGATGTAAACACAGATGCATTTGTGCTGCTTCTGCAGAGTTCATATAGTCATAAATGATCAGAAACCTGCCTCTAATTATTTGACTACAAATAGTCTGCTCCAGTTGGTAGACTGGAAACTCATTCTATACAGCAGTTATGAATGGATGGCATCACAGTTACCTTCTTATTTGTACATCTTTCAATCGAAAGATGCCATGACTCATGAATAAAATATATTTAAAGCATAGACAAGTATTGCACAGTGTGAATATGTAAACAGGAAGAAGCTGCTCTGGTTTCATTCAGTGTGGTCAAGGATGATTCAGTGGACAGTAAAGATCTAATCAATGCCAGCCAATAGAGTGCTGTAGCAATAAATTATGTATTGGCCACCGTGCTTGTGACCAAAGTTTGTTCTGAAAATGTATCTGTATTCAGATTTTGATGTGTAGCCAGTGTATTTCATACCTTGATCTTGAACTCCAGCTGAGAGTTGATGGTGTACATCATTTCTGTTCTCTCCATTCTGCGAGCTCCTTCATTGCACTTTCGCACCACCTGCTCAAACACATACATGGTCATTAAATACAACTTTTAAAAAGTTAATTCTATAGAAACAGAGCAGCAATCTATGGCAACATTTAGGCATGAGTTGAGATGAGTTTACTGATACTGAGAAAAAAATTAAAAAAACCTCTGAAGCCATGTAGAAGTACAGATCATAATTCTCAATTGAATACTGATGCAAACCAGGCTGATTAATACATGTTTATGCTTGTTTCTCACCTAATTGTGATTTTATGTTTATTTTTCACCCTCATTTGATGTAATTAGTCTAATTCCTGACCAATTTTAAAAGGTTTATTTCTAACTGTAATCTAAATTAAATCAATCTTTTTAACCATTTGCAGATGACATTTTTTTATATACATTTTAATAATATTAATGCTTTTAATTGAAAGTGAACTAAAACTTGAGAAAATCAATTAGCAAAAACAATATTTAAGTCAAACCTGAGGGTGTCTTATGGATGAAAGAATAATCTCAGTAACTTCCTCATAGTAAGAAACATAGCTAGTTAATTGGCTCATGACATTTACAGCATCCTCTGACTAATTTGATCATATTTGCTGTTTGTAGACAAAACAATAACGGACAATGGATTGGTTAACTTAATCACTAACCTTGCTGACTGCTTGTAAAGCCTTCTTGCACTCTTCATATTGGGCCGACTCTTTAGGCATCTTCTGACAAATTGTCTATAACATATAGATTCAGGACACATAGTTACCACTTGGGGAAAAAAAGCACAGAATACAATTATGCATAATACTCCTCCCATTTCACCCATGTGCTCCTCATTTATCAGCAACATGATAAAGTACTGAGGCTGTGGGAAGAAATGAAGTGAAACAAAACTTTCTCAAGATCCAAAAACCTCAGAGTACAAGCATAAACCCTGGAGTCTCCTGGGAGACACAGACGGGGAGGCAGAGGGAGATAAAATATTGCAAGAGAAAGGACAAGAGGGAGGCACAGGGAAGACAAAATGATGTGGTGCCAAAGGAAACATAAAAGTGAAGAAGAAAGGAAACACTTAAAAGAGGGAATGTGGAGTTAAATCATTTAGGATTATCAACAAATGATGTCAGGTCATACAACCATCTTTGAGGTTAAAACACACCCAAGTAGTAACAGTTAGGGTTGGTGCGAATAAACAAACTGTTGTGCAACACTCAAAGTCTTGGAATTCCACAGCTTGTGCTACTGTGTGTCTTCAGTTCACTCACATCCATGAGCAGCGGCAGGCGAGTGATCCTCTGCATGGGTAAGATCAGGAAGGAGATCATGGGGAGGTTCCTGCAGTCTGGGTGGCCCTCTATCCTTGTCAGTACCTCTTTAAAAGTAGGATTCTTGGACCTGCAGGAAGGAAGGAGGTAGAAACTAGGTCAGAGGAGTAATGATGATACACACAGAGAAAGACGGAAAATATTATAAAGAGCCAACTAGCATGCTGCATCAAATCCATGGTTGTTATGATAAGACTTTGTGTGTGTTTGCTCGGTCACTCACACTAGCTTCTGCAGGGTTCTCTGCTGGTAGACTTCATTGGAGCAGTACGTGATAAAAGGATCAAAATTGGAGTGAGCGTGCTTGCAAACGATGTCGCTGATGTCATCGATGACTATACTCTGTTGGTGCCTTTCCTCAAGTTCCTTGAAGAATCTAAAACAGAGAGGTGGTGGAGAAAGAGTTATGGTCAGTGTGTCAGGGATTCACACCATACAGTATGAGTAAGAGCCAACAAATCATGACTCATCCCCCATCGAGGATTATGTAGGGTTCATTCACAGATACAAAGTCAGGAAGGTGAGAATCCCTGCCATCACCTTTGCTCTAACCCCCACTGTAAGATCACAAAAGGAACTCCCTGACACTTTAAATAGACACAGCCTACCATCAAGAATAACACAGAGGCTTTTCCTCTTCCTGAGCACCACCAGATGGCCACTTTAACGACACACCACTTGGTCAACTTCAAGAGAATAAGTGTTTTTGCGTGCAGGAGCCTAGGTGACAAACAGGAAACTGTTGCACAGACACAGGATGCTGCCCTTGAGCAGCACGACCAAATTTGAGCTCATCTGCAAAAGCACTTCTAGCATCCCAACATATCCCCACCCCTGCTTGTTCTATGCATACATACTTTGGCTATCTATGGGAAGCAATGGCTTTACTGACTGTTACCTCACCGCCCTCTGAGCTATACTCTTTCTAATAAGCATGAGTGCATAAGATAACAAAAAACACACACACACATGCTGCCCCTGCCCTCTGGCCCATGTCCTCAAAGTGTATCTGGGATTCTATTAAGGTCAACGCTGCACCTCATCCTGAGGCAAGACTTCAAAAAGAACAATTTGTGATGAGGGCAAAGGTGCAGGCGTTAAACCAGGGTGATACAAATGAAATGTGGAAAATTTTGGAAATTGAACAGGGAAAATGAAAAAGCAGATTAAATAAAGGGCAGTTCTATCAACAGTCTTTAAAGAAGACATTATCTATCAACCTTCAGGGATTTCAGCGTTGTCACAGTTATGTGGTTAGAATACATCAAGCCTGTGGAGGATGATGTTGGTCATATCTTGAGGATGCAAATAAAATAAAATAAAAACACTAAGTCCCCTGCATACAAAATACTCATCCACTTATTATCACTCACAGGCTACACAAGAGCCAACTGGCAGAGATATTCAGCTTTTGTTTTGAGAGACTAAACTCAAAACCCATCTGTTCCAAGTAAAACATCTTGTTTAATCAGTGCTGCAAGTCTTGTTGTATCTTTAAATCTGCTGTCCAGCAATGCATTTGTACAGGGAGAGTATTGTTTCACACCATTCTGTGTGGCCTGTGTATATGTATGAGATAGGGGTGTGAGATTGGTTGCAGCATGTCTAAACACAGGATAGACTTTTGGAGGAATTTACAAATACCACCATGAATGCAAAAAGGTACAAATACTGGCTACGTAAATTCACTATCCACTGTTCATTAATACGCTGCATAAAGTAAGCAGTGGGTGAACACACATGATGGGATATTCTACACAAGTACAGTAGGAAACTTTCTTTCTTTGAGAAGGTGTCTGCCAATCGGACCCTGGAATGTCTGAGTAAATGTCATGAACGGTTACATTGAAAAGGCATTGAATGCTCTGCATGCATTTACAAACATCATCACAGAAACTCAACAAGAAGTTAAATTCTTTTCAAAAGAATATTTTTAGCTGTGAGTGATCTATCACTACAGGCAACAAGAAAATATCTTTTGGCCCAGATGTCACTACTAGTCTCAGAGTTGACACTATAAGTTTAACCAATTTAACACAATTAGAAAACGTATTTCATGTGGCAAAAAACTTAGCAGGTTGAAGAAATAAGGGTTTTCTGAACCAAGGATTAATTGAAGAAGGCTTATAAGCAAAGAGGGGCATACTGTAGGTCAAGGATCTCAAACTCCACTGTCCTGCAGGTTTTATGTTTCTCTGCACCAACTCACCTGACTCAATTCATGTAAAACTGTGAAGAACTTTACAAGAAGCTGTTGGGTGCATTTCATTTGAATCAGGTGTGTTGGAACAGGGAAAAATAAAAAAAACTTGCAGGAGAAGTGGCCCTCAGGGTACAGTGTAGAGATCCCTGCTGTAGGTCAGTGTCAGTTACAGCCAAACTAGCAGAATCCTTTATGATCAACTGTGATCTCATTTAAAAAAAAAAAACACCTGAGAAATTATGTCAGAACTTAAAAGGGACTTTACAAATAAACCTGAGATAAGATATGAGCAAAAAACTTTCCTGTCAATCATATGCAGAAATAACAGAATGTGGTCCAAAGACTGTAATTCCTGAAGCAGCGCAGCTTTCTTAAGTGTCAGCTTTTACAGCTCTGTTTCCATCGGAGTATGTGGACACTTTATGCAGGAATGTCATCAAACAGTCAATAGAATGGGTACTATAAAACTATGATGGACAGGCTTATTGGAGAAAAATCAGGTCACTGCACCTTTCATCAGAAGTAGCACGAGTGTTCTGTCAGTCAGTATGTGACCTCATGCACACACAAGCTCGGTGCTGCCTGGACACAATTACTTTACACCACATACAACTCTCAAATAAATTACATCAACATCCAGTTTTTAGAGAGCATAAAAATGTTCTGTCTACCAACTGAGCTAAAATACCCACGACTCACACAATACATCTGCAAACTTACTTTTTGCTTGCCTCACAAACATCTGTGATGTTGGAAAAGAGGTGGTGGTGTTCGGTCTTGGTCATGGCTTCGCTGAGCTCTGTGGAGTTTTTAAACATGCGGATCAGGATCTCCAGACTGTGGAGGTAGGAGTGCTCCGACGAGATGACCTCAAAAATGGCCTAAGAATGAAAGCAATAGGGTTGAAACATGAAAGGAAGAATTTTAGGGTTCCCTTATCACACAAGCTTCTGATTCAGTAGGATGCTCTCTGTAGAGGACTCTGTCATCAACATGTCTTGCATACCTGCTGGCTTCTGTCATGTTTGGAATGTTAAAGAGAACCATGCACATATGAATACCAATGAACTAGTTTTGTCTTCCTTTAAATGACTTGAATAATCGTGTTTCCTTCATCCCATCTTTACAATGACGTTTCTCTCTTCTCTTGATGCAGGTCTCCTCTCTTAATGGATTTTTTATAGACATGGTGTAGTTTACAGAGAGCAAAGGGAAAGCTTCACTCCCACAAGGTCCTGATAACTCTTAACTCACATGTGCGACCCAAAATTAGATCATAGCTCTGTAGCAGAAAGACACAAGTACATCTCACCTCTTGTCTTTTGCGCTCCTCCTGACTCATCTGGTTGGACAGGCCACTTTTCTTTACCTAACGAGAAAATAACATCTTTAAGACAAAAAAAATTATGCTAGAGACATTTATTTGAGTACCAAGTTACACTTGTCTGACTAGTTTTTTTTAAGAAAGGGGCATTTTTTGTGTTTGTTACATGGGTGTGTTCTATTTCTGTTTTTGTGTGAGACTGTTATCCCCTAACACAAAGAAAGGAACAATTTACATATCACAATGAATAGGGAGCTGTTGAATCTGTGTACTAAACAGAAACAGAAATACTTTTAATGATTATAGAGGTGTGGCACTAGTCACAAAATTCCAAATGTAAAATGGTGGGTTCTTGTGCTCATTTTGAAAGAGTGATTTGGCTGTCAACGTTTACCTAAGAGGAAACAAGCATGTTGGTCATGTTGGTATGTCTTTGGCGAGCCTCGGTCCACAGTCATTTCAATGAGACAAAAACAAAGCGATGTTTTGGAATGGACTGGGTGTGGAGAGCTATTGAATTAATCAGCCTGCGGCTTTTGTGGACTGAAGTAAGGTTGAGTAAAAAACATGCCTATTTCTCATGTTTCACCATATACTGAGTTACTATTATGACCAGGGGCACATCCGCATTATACTTTAATAGTTCATGCAAGCACACACAAATCCTGACAGGTTATTTTCCTTTACTTCCAGTAGTTTCTCATCCTGTCTTGGTATAAAAAGATAAGGAAGTGATACTGCCTTCTCCAGGAGCAGTATCACTTGTGTATGAGTATCAGCCCTGCAGTCCTCAACAAACACCGAGAGCAAACAAACCAGAAGCTGTTGTGGTTTTCAATTTGATTCCGTTCACAGATACAGCCATCACTTTTATTATTTATTAACTTTTGACATGTCTCTACTATCCTGTGTAATTACGGACATCACCATAAAGCTGAGAGTTTTAAGTATAATAACAAGAAGTGTGCCCTACATTTTACTACTCAGGGTGTAACTTGAACACTATTATGTGACATCATAAAATCTGGACAGAATAAACTGCCACAAAAGGTTGTTAACTCCAGGTTATTCCCACGTCTTAATCTACTGATGGTAATTCCTGTAACCATAGAAATTCTGGCATTTCATGTCTCATCAAACCCTAAATGTTAAGAGGTGTGAGAAAAAGGCGGAGCTGATGGTGTGTTCCAATATCTCTTAATTCCGAGCAGCCAAGAGTAGATGACATCATTACCAGGTATTTGGCGTTCCAGTTGCACCAACTCGGAAAAAAGGACGCCTTCAAATTAGCCAATTTGTGAGCATCTAAGACTTCCATATAAAACTAGAAAACCACAAATCAATTTAAAAAATGTCACCATGACAACAGCTACCAAGTTTGATGATAACAATCTATAAACCAATTATATAGATTTTTCTCGAACAAGCCCACCAGAACAAAATACTTATTGATAACAACAAATCTGTACTGTTTATAATAGAAACTAAAAAGAACACAAAATATATTATGAAGAAATTTAATAAAGACAACCATGGACTACAGGTGGTAGTGGGCGCAGCCATCTTTAAATCTGAAATCTCGGGGGCCTTACCTTACGAGTTCGCAGCTTGAAAAAACAAGTTTATTTCGTCATTTCCGGCTAAATTAACATGAAAAAACGAGTTTGAGAACAACTGGAACGCACCATGATTTAGAAGCGATTTGCTAATAAGGTGCTCACTGAGGACAACCTGCACTTCTTGTTCTGGCCCTTCAAACTAAACTACGTCTCCTAACAAACCTTGAAATTAATGGCTTCATGCCAGCAGAAACCACAGATCTATGCACATAAAACACAGACACCCATAGCTGCATTGCAGTTTTGATGGAAAGGAAACCTTACCTCAGAAAAGGCCTGGTCAGTCTGGCAAAGTCACCCTGTGTTCAGCTTCATATCTGTGTCTTGCTGGTATAAACAAGAGCGAGATGTTCTTTAAAATGTTCTCTAGTTTCAATCTAATTTCCCATTCATTAGACGCAGAGCGCATACGCCCAGCAATTTGGGAACCAATCCTGACCGCCTCTGTATCACCGATCTTTGCTCCCGCACTTGTGCAACAAGTAAACAGATGAAAATCCTTTAGAAGAAAACTAAATTAGCTCATTCGCTTCCACTATATTCCTCTGTCTCTCCATTCCAATTCTTAACTATATTATGCAATGCAGAAGCAGCACACGTCTCCCTTCAGGCAGCATTTTAAGCATATTTGCAGTCTGACGAGTATACAGAGTTTGCCAACATACTGGCATTAAGCCCAGCAGCGCTTCCAAGACTTCCTGTGGCTCTTGCTGACTGTCTGCCTCCCAGCCTGCCTGATCCTACAAGAGCTGCACTCCCTGATAAACAGAGTGAGGGGCAGAGGCAAGCAAAAGCAGAGGGAGGATGGGTATGGAGTGTTGCCAAACTGGTTATGATAGCATTTTTCAAAGAACTTGAATTCCATCATTCCACACAGCCACCACACTGGGATCACATGCATGCAGGGTGTCGTAAAAAATATAAGTGTGTGTTTTTGTGTGTTGTGTCTAACCACACTGAGCTGGCTCCAGGAGGTACGTATGGGCCTGTACTGCACCACAATGCCGTTATCAGGTTTGGCTTCCTTGGAATCAGCATCCTCATCTGAATCATTATGTAGGGCCTTCTCCTGGTAGTTCTGGTACAATTCCTCTTCTGAAATACAGTTTTATACAGACTTTATTTTACGAGAGAAAAATGATAAACACAAAAAGGGCAAACAGAAAAAAAGTGAAATGGAAACAAGAGGGTGGTGCAAGTTAAACAGATGTCCCTTTCTCACCTTCGCTATCAAAGGTCCGCTGACTGGTCAAAACTTTCTTATCTGGACTCTGAAAGAGAAACAAAACCCCAAATAAATGACTTTATTTAACTTTGAGGGACCAGATAAAATAAACCTGTGTGCCTCAGTAACCTGTTAGCGACCGATCTTTTTATGTGACCTCCTACACTGACCCCATCTAATAGCAGAACCACAGAGTGTTTACACGAGTATGTGTGGGCACAGTGTCACATTACATCATGTTTTCCAACAACCACATTAATTGTTTCCTTGTAAGGCTTTGTCCTAATGTCTGCTGCTGCTAAGTTTGTTGCATAATAGTCTGTCTGTGTTGCATTTTTACAATCTGGACTTTACCCCTTCCAATGCTGAAAGTCGCAGGCAAAGCAATCTTTGTGCATAACTGTAAATAAACCCCTTAGAATGACTGTGATTAACTGGATCAAGAAACCTTTATCTGCTACAGCAAAGTGAACTATTTGTAGAAAATGCCAAGGTTAACAGAGTAGCTACACCGCTGTTTACTGATCACAGAGTTTACCAAAAGGTATTGTGTAAGACTAACTTTCCAAACAATCTCATTTACTTATTCTGTCCAAATTTAATCAACTTTATTGTAAATTCTCAATAAATTAATTTTTTTCTTTTCCATTATCTCTTGAAATCAAGGATTTTTATGCATTCAAACTGCTCCTACCCCTTTATATGTGAACATGTACATTGTATTTGCCTCTGGAGGGTATCCAAATACTAAACCTCTGAATTCACCAGTTTTGTTTTTTTGTATGCTTTGTTTTGTTTTTTTTACCCACCTTATTTTTCCCATTGCTTTTAAGTTTTTCCAAGCCAGGACTAGCAGTTTTTGAAATCCTGGGGCTTGCTGGCTTTGCTGTTCCGGGACCAGCGAGGCTTTTAGTGCCGGGACTGGTTGGGCTAACTGGTGATGCTGGATTATCCAAAGCGAGTCCTCTGATGGCAGGCTGGGATAAGCGATGGTTCTTTGGGTCTAATGATGGGACGTCCGACTCTACTCCACTCACAACTGCCCTCCGGTAAGACGTACTCCTCAAGCCTCTCCTTAATGTCCCCAGGCTCTCACTTTCTCCATCTGCTCCTTCCATGTGGCCCCCTCCAGTAGAAAAGTAGGCTCCTGTTTCCACCATACTGAGGGCTTTCAATGACCGTTTGGAATTCTCCAACCCCAGCAGCCCGACCAAACCTTGGCCTTGCATCCCAGAGGGAGGTGTCTTGCTCTGTCGACTATCAGATGCTAAGCCTTTAGGAATGAGCTGCTGGGTGCCCATCTTCAGGGCAGCGGGACTGTTGGTGCTGAGGACAATGGAGGGAGAGAGTGTTGGGGACAGTGAGGGTGAGGTGGAGGAGAGGGAAGAAGGGGAGGAGGCATGGCTTGTGTCCTGTGAGGATGCAGGCGAGGATGTTTGAGACTGTCTGAGCAGCGGCTGGCCTCTGTCTGCTGGAGACGGGGAGCGTGGGGTCGGGGGGTCTGAGGAGGTTAAGGACAAGAGCGAGGGGATGCTGGAGGTGGAGCTGTGAGAAGGGGTGAGGGTACGTCCTGATGGAGGAGAGGAACTGGATGTGGATGAAAGGGAGGACAGTTCACAATTGTTATTGTTAAGCGTGTTTGGAGACATGACTGGTGAGGAGCGGTTGGGATGAGAAGCTTCAGGTGAGTTTGTCCCAAATGCCATCTCATCTTTCTGCAAGCTCAGGCTGAGAGGATTAGAGGTGCATCTGTGAATTTCTTTGGGATGCTTCTCAGACCATAAAGTTTGTCCGTGACTGGTTTTCCTCTTATCACAGTCCCCATTGTGTACTCTGTTGTCCAGTGAACCAGATCTGTTATCCTCAGACCGGAATTTGGACAGTGAGAAACGTCCATTGGAGAGATGCCCAATGCTGATGCTCCGTACAACTCGGTTTTTCCTGGAGGGTTTGTGTAAAACGTGCTTTAACACCACAGTGTTCCTGCCCAAACACTGGGGTGTGACCACCAGTGTCTCAGCTGGCTGGCTCAGAGTAAAGGAACATTTGTTGTCCTCCGCAGGGAAGTCTGTTGTCGTGACCCCATTTATGTGGTAACTGAGAGGTCGCGGTTTCGGTTTGTTCAAGTCCTGGGGGTTTCTACCATCTGTGCGGCGCTTCCACAAAGGTGTGATGTTATTATTGGATAAATCAACATCGTTGCCAATATCCATGGCTGTTATGGCTCTGCTTCTTTTTCTCTGACTGTGGCCAAACCTGTGGGTCACTGTAAAAACACAGCAGCCCACTGCAGAGAGCAAATCTCCCTCCTTTAGATAAACAAAAGAGACAAGTACCAGTCAGTATCAAAGAGAGCGTTCAAATTCCCAAAGTTTACTCATTAACAAAGATTCAATGGAGAAACTATAGTGACAGAGACACTCAAGACACACACTAGCCAGGAAGTTGAGCTGCAAATAGAAGGCAAGCCAGTGAAGACAGATGATAGTTCTTTTGTATTTGCTCATTGTGGTGAAATGCCCCAATTACAAGGATGAAACTGGCAAGATATTGTTAGCAGAGAGTAATTACTGTATTAGAACAAATAGGGAGCAATGACAAGCAGAAACAGATGATTTTTTGTTTATCTGTTTAATTTCTTCAACTTAGTTGAGTTACTTTTAATTGTCTTCATCTCTACAAAATAAACAACAAGCAGTCCTGATGTGGAAAGTGTCCGGTTAATCGGTAAAGCGAAATAATTTTCCAGCAGGTTAAAGTCCAACTTACCTCTAATCTGTTGATCTGCGGCAGAATGCGGTCATTGTACCTGCGCTGTCGGGAAACTGCATTCTTTCTCAAACCAGAAAAGAAGGAATAAGTGAGCTCTTAAGGCTGCGTTTAAACCAGAGCTGGAGCAGAAGTTATAAAAGTTACTGATGGGCTTGATGCTCGCGTGCGCCGCTGTGAACGCGTCTGTGAACAACAGAGCGCGCCGAAGAGTTTCTATGACCAGGAGGAGGAGGAGGAGGAGAAGGAGGAGGAGGGAAAGTAGTGAACTTCACTGAGGAGTAAGGCAAACAACAGAACTCCAGACCGACTGAACTTGCCTCATAGCTGCGACACGAAAGTAGATTTTCGAGAAGACATTTTTCAAAATGTAAAATAAGAAGACAGCTAGGATTATGCAGAAGTAATGATAGCATACATAAAAAGGGCTAGCTGATAGCAGGTAGTAGTAGGCCTAATTTAAACAAATACACTGGCCCAAACTTTTACTACGTAGGCTACTTTAATCACACCATAATTGAAATCGTTTAATTAAATTGAGAAATTTCTGCTTTAGAAAGGCTATCACAGTTTTTTAACACACCTGAAAAACATCTAACTTTGATTGACCCGTTGCTGTTTTGCGCCATCGTGTGTTTTGTGGTGGAATTGCAGCAGGTTTACCGTCGGTGCAGGGGGGTGGGGGTTTAAAATAAATATTTAAAAATCTGAGTTATTCTATGCTATTGGAGGTAGGCCTATTGTGTAAATCAGAAAGACTGGCATAATAAAAAGAAAAATAAGGACGGACTTTCTCTCCTGATACACATTCATAGTTTGTTTTAGGTTTTCTCATAAGTTTGTATAACCTATTTTTGTCTGTGGGATTCAAGGGATTTCCAATGATAAAACTGGAGCATCTAAAATATGGAGTAAATGAAGGATTTTGAAAGATTTATGGTTTCCATTGCCGCTCCAATAAAATGAGTTGTGTAACTTGTCACTGTGGTTATTTCATGCATCATTTTCATTCCACAATTGTGTGTGTGACAAAATGTTCTCATTAAATATACAAAAAAAATCCCAATGATTTCATAAACAGCTTACTCACCCACACAAAATCCCCAAAGTAGATGCCAACTTTTACAAAGTTTGAAATCTACTTAGTCCACTGTAAATCATCTGTCCTATGTATTGAATGTTTACCATCTCTTGTAGTTCATCTATTTGACCACTAAGGGTCGCAATTGTCATGGTCATGACCACTGAAAGCGGTTATAAAACGGATGGACCAATTAGTTTCAGCCTAGACTGAGTGCATGTTACATTCTTTATAACAGACATTCACTTACAAATAAACACCTCCTGTCTTTGTGTAACTGTCTGCCAGTGTCACATCTTTAGAATCATCCTCAAAATGTCAAACCTCTTCAACTTGAATTTAAACTAAAACACTTTACTTTAGTAGCAAACAAGTTTTACTGTTAGTTACTGTACTTTCATTATTAGTTGATTCACAATTCTAGTTGGCAGCTTGGATTTATAATCCATTATGTTTAGGCTAAGTTATTATTTTAGCTTAGAAACTTTTAACAGAGAATTTAAACAGCTAATTAAAACAAATAATCATTAAAATAAAACTAATTTTTATATCTCAATAGCTGATTCCCATACTACTTTTGACTGTCTATTGCTTTCACAACACTGTTTACTTAAAGCAATATCATGGGGTATGAACTGAAAGCATCCTAAAGCTTTCTGAGCTTATTCAGGCAGTCAGCTGACAGTAATGTTTGTAATACTTTCAAGATGAAGGAGGGAAAGAAATTGTAGGTGAAACACAGATCAAGAACAAATTTGTTACTGATGTCATGCAACTGTTGTGCTCGGCTTTGAACCCAACAATTACCACGTATTCACAAAAATGTTACGGCTCACAGAAACCTTTCCATTGCACTAATCAGGAAAGAAAAATTTGTCAAATGGTCCTCATTATGCTCATTAGAGGAAGTCTAGCAGCCTATCCCATTGTTTTGCCCTCAAAGGCCTGCTATCTAAAACAGTAGAGATTTTTTTTAAGATTGTCTAGTTCATAAATAAGTATGTGTTTACTCTGGACTCAAATATCCATCACTGTCCAAAACGAAGATGAACAAGGAAATAAAATGACAGAAAATAAGAGGAGTAATTGTACTCATACGGGATGTTAAAACAAAGCAAATATTCTGCTTACAGACTAGGCATTTTAAAGCTCCTTTAGACTGAAATTATATCTGCAGAAAGCCCAGATATCTGTTTTTATTTTCCTCGCCTACATCAAAGACTGATAAATCAAGAGAAAACAGCTTTGTCTGTCTGTGCTGGCTTTTGCTTGTCTGCACAAAGCCTGCTTCAAAACAAATTGTAAAAGGAGAGTTAAGTTCAATTAATAAGACAAAGCTGAGAAGACCACCTGGGAGGAAGAAAGAAATGTACATACTTTCAATAGGAATTAATATCTGGCCATCTCAGACAGGGAAAACCAAGACTTTAAGAGCAGGAAATATAAGGCACTCAGAGGGGAGTTCGCATAGCGTGGTGAGAACATTGATACATATTCACACGGAAAGTTGTTGTTTGTATCTAAGGTTATATTTAAAGGTATGGCAGAGGATATTTTACTTCCAGGTGGATCATCAAGACGATTGGTCCTCCTAATTGTCAAATCATTCTGGAGAATTTTACGAAATACTGTCGTGCGTGCTCTTTCCTAGGATAGTTTTTGCTTTCTGTGCATGTACACTTTCAAAAAATGTCTTTGAAGTGTATGAGAAGATGAGAAAGGCCTCAGAAGAGAGAAACAAGACCAGTGTTGCACATGCACATTATTTTTAAAAAGTATAGAGAGGGCGGTTCTTTCCTGAATTCCAGGAAAATCTTCCGCCATACCTTTAGGGTTTGAAATACTATTTAGTTTGTTTTAAAATTGTTAGTAAGTGGCAGTCTGTACAAAGAAATAGTGGGACATTTCCTTTCTTAGTGCATCTTGTAGGGATGATACATAAACTCCTATTAATATTAACATAGTCCAAAGTTAGCAGAACCACTTCATGTACATTTGAGTCAAGCTGCAGTTGGACTTTAACCGGGCCAATATATTTGACAAACATCCTTGTTCATGTAACCTACATGAAAGAGAGGAAAATCAAATTATTGACTGCAGTATGACTGCCATCACGCCACCGGCCTGTGGGGAAAAAAATCTTCAAGAGATCCTGCTTCTACTCAT
>JAPMNP010713449.1:0-13926 GCA_029874935.1 Atherina boyeri
TCTTTTAATGTCTTGCAACAACTTAAAATAAAGATGATACATAATTCTTACATATGGCACCTTTAAATATACTTCATTTTAAAGTGAATGTGCATGTTTTTCTTTTCTTTCGAAAAAAAAATCGATTAAATAATCGTTACACAAAGAATCGCAATTCTTGTGTGAATCTTTTTTTTTTCCTTCCACCCCTACCAGACTTCATGTTTCAGATAAATTTACTCTTAAAAACTTGAACCCGCACCAGACATAATAAGTATCTGAACTAAAACTGAAGTTATGTATTATTTTTGCCTTTTACACTCTCTGTCATGAGAGCAAAGGGAACATAGTTATTAGTTTCAATCAGAAGAGCTTTTAGATATCATTTTTCAATCATATTTTCGTACTGCAGCCAAAGCCTTATTATTAAGTCCAACCTGCAGGTACAGTGATGTTATCAGACATTAACAAGCCTGTGTTGAGCTGCACTGTGATGCAGGCTTAGGAAGCTCATCGTAAACTAGGTGCCCTTGACCTCCTTCCACTCCTGGGTTCTGAATGTCTGAGCATGTCTGAATGCTAAGCACTCAGCATGAAGTTGATGTTGTAGCATGTCTCTGTGTTCCTGGTTTACTGGTATAACTGGGTTATTGGCTACAGGCTGTCTGTTCATGCAGATCTGAAGCGCTTGTCCCACTTTGCTTGTTATGAAACAGATTAAAGCAGCTGTAATGGTCAGTGGTCCTTAATGACCAAACACAAACATACGAGGACAGTTAAGGTCAGTGTGACACTATTGTTCAGGCCTTCCTGCCATGCAGACAATTCCTGTTGATGGTCTATTTATGTCGACTCATTTGCTTCCTGGAAAGACACTGTGGAGCCATAATTCTACCTGGATCTTTTTGGCAGGTGTCCATCAGCCTCAGCACACACAGTTCAACCGTAAAGCTGAAAAAGTTAAAACAAGAAAGCCACTGGTATGTTTTTTTCTAAAGCTGATACACATGATTATAGTTTTAAAGATGGGACATCTTGAACATTGATGTATTGGTAAACAATAAACAGACTAAAAGATTAAATCAATCAAGCTGGATTTTAGCATTAAAGATGTCAACATGTGTAGAAAGTAGTTCCTATGATTAAAATACTGCTTGAAATATTTTATTTATTAAAAAAAAGAAGCAAATCTAAAGAAAAATGTTTCTGTTCCATGTGACATGCATGTAACTCAGTTAGAGCTGTTGCAGTCTGAATTCAAACTTTCAGATTTGTCTACTTCAAAAAGATGAACGTTGAGAAGAAAGGGTTAATTTGCTTTCATCTGAGCTGTTGCTCCTCTAGCAGGAAATCTTGTGTCAAATATTCATTTTCAATAGTTTTATTTAGTGTTAATAGATCAGAATCTTTTTTATCTAGCTTATTAAAAGAAAAAAGAAGCTTCAAATGTAAAAGCTTGAGGAGCTTTTTTTTTGGATGATTTGTTCATCCCTCTAGTCATTTGCGCTAATGATTATTATTGGAGTGTGGTGTCTTCTGTTGATATACTGATCACAAAGTCCACCGACACAAAGTCTGTAACATGTAACGTTGCCTTTCAGACACGCATTGATGCCATTAAATGTTTCTTCCAGTAGGATTTCTATCAAATCCCACAGCTGGCCTCAACTTTACTCCTCTTTCTTCTTATTTTTTTTAAGCCTCAGTGGTCTCTTGGGGCTTAGTAGCTAAGGAAGTAGTTCCTGCTTGTGGCTTTCTTGTGTGAGCATACTGTTTCTCATTGTAGGCTTCAGAATACGACTATATAGAGGCCAAAACAGAGCTTGGAAACTCAATATGGACACAAAAACAACTAAATCTCTCATAATGTTCCTTCATAAATACGGTCTGATTTTAAACTGTGATGAAATGTTTCTGAGTTCACATCTGGTTTTTGCTGGACAGAAATGGATTTTGTCTGAGGTTGAAACCGGGGTCAAATCAAAGGTTTCCAAACCCACACTGTCACTTTGTTTCATTGACTCAGAGCCTCACCTTGTGTCCTCACTGTTTGTTTTGTTATCAGATACCTGTCGTCATGTGGGATCCTGATGACGCGCGTTCCTCCCCTGTTGGGTGCAGCCATGCCGGGTCGTGCCATCATGCTGCCGGCCCGCAGCTTCTTCAACCTCACTGACTCCTTGTCCAAGAGGAAAGAGTACTCGGAGAGACGCATCATCGGGTTGGTTCAACCTCACTTGCATTTTTATCTGAGGACAGAAGAGGTGGTTTCCCTCTCAGTGTATCTTAATGTACAACTGTGGGGTTGTTTGGTGCAGTTTGAAACATAGTGGTGTTAGATTTAATAGTTACTAAGATGCATCGCAATGCGGACGGGGACGATTCTGCATCCATGCAGCAACAAGCCATATTCAATCAGTGTTTCCCCTCCCATAGTATAGGCAGGGCGCCTACCAGGGCAAGTTAATTTATTCTGATCAGGTTTTCTATTTATTTAAAGTCTCAGTGTTGAAGGTTCATACGGAGTTCTTTTGTTAAAACAAAAAGTCTGATGACATCTTTGATCAACTTTGGTTGTTGTAAAGCGCTTTACAAAAAAAATTTGATTGATTGATGTCATAGCAGTCTGAGTTTGGTCCTTATGCAACCACACACAGATGTCTGGTGCAGGTTCAGTTCCCTCACCGCACGCACCCACACAGGTGAGCGAACTTCCGGCAGCACCGCGGACAAATTTTTTTAGAATAAATCTTCTGCCACCTGAAAATCAGACACGAATATCAAGAGTTTTTAATTCAACCAGGAGGTGGAACACTCGCTGTCCATCGAGGAGCAATTTCAAAGCCATATTACGGCTCAAAATGGATCCCCTATTCTTTATAGGTTCGGTTAACGTCAACACGTTATCTGAGATCTGAACTATGTGCAGCGACTCTGAATAAAACAGTTTCATCAGGACATTTAAAAAGTTACTCTTTTTTTTTTTTCTGTCCAGAGGTTTTTTTTTCTCTGGATTTCAGTCATTATGGAAAATGAGTCAGTGATGAAGTTTAAAATTGCGACATGACTTCACAGCGAGCTGACATATGATGTTTAAATGATTTAGTCATTACCACATGTGTCATATTCACACTGTAATGCTGTAATGGGTGGGTCACCCGTTCCAGAGTTCATGAACAAATAATTCAGCAGTACTGATCCTAAGGTGTTGATGTTTACATCCAGGTTATTGAGCCTCAATGGAACTTAAACGTATGGAACTATTATAATATTAAATAGGATATCATGTCTTAAACACCGCCCCAGACCTGACCCACCCTCCCAAGGCTGTAAACCTGGGGGAAATGCTGGATTATAAGTACTGTAATGTACACTAAAGGTGTATCTTGATTTGCCCACAGTGGAACAATATTTGTTATATTCAGTAGATTCATATTGATTCCTGAGTATTTTTTAAAGGCAAATTCTGAATCTACTCATTACAATTTATGAGGTATTTTTCCATAGCTTAGCGCGATGAACGAGGCTTTGATTGACAACCCACACACAGGCTTCCCTGGGTCATGTGACCTGTGATACTAGAAACTGCGGCCCACTGTGTGCACAGCACAGAGGTTTAAAAAGAAGCCTTTTATTGTTAATTACGCTGTTTTTTTTAGGATTTACAAAGCATTTGACAACGCCGTTCTTTAATTATTGGATTATTAGATAAACTGATGATGATGTTTTTGATGGTACGTGAATGGAAACAGACTTAACCTTGCCCTCCAACTCCTCACCATCATTGTTTGCTTCTCTCTGTCTCACACACTGTCTCTGAGTCATTTGGACATGTGTTCAAATAATAATTTCACTTAATCATATGCTAAATAATAAAAGCAGAAAATGGCTGGAAAAAAACACAAATTACCCTCAAAAAAGGCATTTAGGTTTTGTCAACAAATAGACATTTAATTCCAAGATTTATGTCCTAGGTTGTCTTACGTGTTCCCACACCTGAACACAAGATCATTTCTAGAGCACATGCAGAGAATTTTAATCTGGACTTTTTCTGTGCTGCTGGAGATGCTTTCACACATTAAGAAATAATCTGAAGATGAACTCAGTGCTCCAGAGGATCATATGCTGTATTTGCACCTGATTTGTTGAGTGAGCAGCAGATGGTTGGCCGGGGCAAATGAAGAACAGAGCAAAGGGTAACATCCCTGACCCCTTTCTCTGAAAGGAAATGAGGACAAACACTTGGGATGGGACATTTCAGCATTTCACAAAGTGATGGGAAAGATTTCCATTTGCAGATGAGTGTGTGTCATTAGCAAAACATTCAGATAGTGTTTTGTCTTTCCTGTTGCATCCTTCATGGATTATCCGGTCATAATAAATGTCCTGAATGCCACCCTACTGTTTGTGGTTGTGTTGCATGTACGATTGACGCACTGAATGTCCTCCTATGTTCCACTGAGAGGTCATAATCACTAAATCTGCAGGTATAAATAGACGTGGGAGGACTAATATAAGAGTGATGGAGTCTGTCCCTCATGAAACATGTCCTGCCTTTTATTTATGTGTTTGTTCTTTCTGATTTAAAGTTATTAGCTTGTTTTTATTGGACCTCATTTTGTCCCTCTGCTTCTCTCAGAACTTGGTTCCACTTTTCTGGGTCATGAGTTTAGTACCGCGCCGGTCTTGTTTAGTGTTTCATCACGTGTCATCCGGTCTCTGACCTTCACCTCCTTTCCTCCCTGTTCTGCAGGTATTCCATGCAGGAGATATACAACGTGGTGGCCGGTGTGGAAAACTACCGCCTCTTTGTGCCCTGGTGTAAAAAATCTGATGTGGTGTTCAAGCGTTCTGGATTTTGCAAGGCCAAACTAACTGTGGGTTTTCCCCCGGTGGTGGAGAATTACACCTCCCTTATCACGTCAGTGCGCCCCCACCTGGTCAAGGTAACATCATGCTTCCAAATTATGACAGCAGAGAGAATTTTTTTTAATTCTTTTTTTATAGTTTAGACAACAAAAATGTCTGGAAATCCACCCGTTACAAATGCACTCTAACCTGCTAGCTACCCATGAATAAATTCCAGTTAAAAAAAAAAGCACATGAAGTTCAACACTTAACTTTTCCAAGACTCAAAAACAACAAGAGGAGGCAGAAAACTAATCAATTGACTTAGAGATTCCAAATATTACAACAAGGAGGTGACATTCCTTGTCAGACCTTTGTGATTCCTCCATAAAAACAAGAGAGACCAGCTCCTTCTGCAGCTGCTTCTGTTAAAATAGATAACATAAACTCACAATTAAAATATGTGGTGTTCCCCAGGGATCTTTCATTGAATATTGGCTGTTCATGCTGCACATTTATGATATGTGTATAACTTCCAAAACACTAAATGTTGTTTCCAGACGACACTAACTTACTGAGACTTTGTAAAGAGTTGAAACAACTTCTGAATTAACTAAATAAACTAACTATTTGGTTTTATTTTGATTGATTAACTCTAAAGTCAAACTAAATGAATCCTTAAGAGTACATTTTAGGACAAAAAAAATGGGCACAACAGTATTGACAGGCGGTGCATCCACATATCCCAAACTTCCAAAGCAGTTGGCTTGTCCTCACGGCATCGGGGTCGGGATATTTTGTCATGAAATATTTAAATGACACAGCCGAAATGGTATGAAAGTAAAAACGGGAATGTCACAAAATGTCCCCAGGATCTCTTAAGGGTTAATAACATGTAGAAATTGCTCAGCCTCCATCAATATCAAATTCTCAATTGACAAATATAAACACGGTTTGCATTTCCATATTTGACATGCTTTGTAGAAGGGAAGGGAAACACCTTCAGAATAAGCTATGTCAAATGTTCACATGCAAAAAAAGCAACACGATTCATAAACAATGCACAGAACAATATAGATAAACAAACAAGAAATGCTAAAATTGAAGGACTGGTTGACCTCAAAACTATTATGAACTCAAAATATTGATCAGACACCTGGAGATGTAAGGAGATGGTGTCTACACTGTCTGATGCTTGCATCAGTCTTCCTGGAAAATGAGGCAGCTTCTGGTCTTAGATTTTCGGTGTCAGCCTGATGAACACCAGCAGTTCAAGCATAGGCTGAAATTTGGTTGAACATAATCCATAACCCAGAAATGACCATGAATGACCAGAACCTGTCTGCTCAGGTACGTCTCTGGGGAATGTTTCAAAGTGTGAAAACAGGAACCTCATCACTGCAGAGCTTGAAGACCTGCTGAGCATTGTTGCACAAAAATATGCTTTAGCATTATTTTAATCAGATGTATAAAGCCTGTCAGTTTTAAAGCTGTAGAGGAATGTCTTCCTCCAGTAAACGTGAGCATGTGATGTTTCTCTGGTTTGGTACCTCCAGTGATTGAGAAAAATTTGACAAAAAGGTCACGTTGTGCATATTTTCTTAGGGAACAGTCAGTAGTTGTTCATGAAGCTCACCTCAGAAAGCACAAGCACACAACGCCTGGTTTGAAAACATCAACACTCTTTAAGCTGTGTGATGTTAAGGTTTAGATGTTGGGAGTTTTCTGTTTTCCATTTACTGATCAAATACTGATCTTCTTGCGAGCTGCCCAAGAACCACAATGTTTAGCATCAAATCTGTCAACCAATCAGAGACTGTGCTCAATTCAGTGTAATTAGTTTTTACGAATTACTGTTAACCACTTATAATGATCAGTTAGATTGATAGTTTATGGTTGCCCAACAATTTCCCCCATCCATGGACGCCGCTGCTCTTCAGCATGAGCTAAGCCAACTATTTAACTCCGGTCAATGACAGTTTTGGATGTGTGTCAACACTGTGAACACAGATTCATCTGACTCCCCTCATTAGAAAATGACTTAATAAAATCAAGGTGCTTATTAGTTTTTTTCCCATATTTGTTCTGATCAGTGTGTCACTGTCAGATGAATTTGGTTTAAAATGTTTCTCCATCCTCATAACTCTGGCTCTAAGTTTCTGAAAAAGGGTAAAAGGTAAAAATGGGAGTCAACATTTGACAAAAAAGGAATAACAACAGGACAATGAAATAAATGACACGGTTTATACGGTTGGGGACACACTACGTGACCTTTTTCCTGATTTTTACCCATGATTTCCAGTCACAAGCAGTCGGCATGACAACTTGGTGCAAAAATCTGTTAGTATGTGACGGGGTTTGGATGTAAATCAGCAAGTGTGTGAGGCGAACAGACTGCGCCCGGTCGCAGTGATTCAATCGTGTCTGGATTTTTAGAGGTGAATCTGGTAGTGTGTGTGTTTTACTGACTCAACTAGAATACACATGTCACCAACAGCCAATGAGAGAGAGGAGCTGGCCACAGGAAATGGCATCAGTCGGCGAAAACATACAGGAAACGGCTGAGTGGCTACAGTATTTCTAAACAACGATAGCAAACGACAACAGTGGAGAGGAGAAGCTGAACAATAGATGAACCGCGTTTCCTAAAAGTATTTAATTTGCTCACATCCAACTACCTCTGCAGTGTAAAAAGTCCACACTGCAACCGTTGATGCCTCCATGACTTGATCCACAACTGTTTTTTTTTCTTTTTGTGGATTCATGAGAGCAAATACTGCACAAACAGCTGCAGCGAGCGGTCTGCCGCCTATGGTTGTTTGTTTACACTGCTCAACAGTTGGTCGTGGAGTGTGTGATCCCTGATCTGGCGCAGTCGTCAAACGTGTGATACCCAGTCTTAAGTTGTCATAAAGAAACTGCCCTGGCCTGTCTGCATGTGTTTTTGTCCTAGTCTTTCCTAAAATCGGCAAAGACTTTGAAAGTCGTGCAGTGTGTCCCCCAGCTTTAGTGGCTAAGATCTTAGTTTTCCCTAATTTCTATTCCTATTAGTTATTAAGATTACTTTATGTTAATGTAAATAGATAACCTGGATTAACTAAAGACTCCAACAATTATATATAAGTTTTACACCAACTTTAATACTGACAAACAAGTAAGAAAAAACAAAGTGTACTGTTAATGTTATTAACGAGTTCATCAATTTAAGGTTATTACAGCAGAACTTTACTAGCATAATTGCATCCATTACAACCTGTAGCTTCGTTTAAACTCTTTGAGTGTTAATCCTGAAAACCTTCCTAAATCTTTCTCTGCCTCCTGAAGATGCCGAAAATATGAAATAAAAACCATCTGTGATGATAAACTTTGTGCTTTTATGGTGAATATGGACAGCTTTTAGATTTTTTGCTAAAATTAGAGTTTGTTTCGAAGTGCTCCATGCTTGAAAGGTAAAAGCAACTTTCACCTTTTACCAACCTGCTCACAAACCAAAAGATGTGCTGATTGATTTTTCATGTAGTTTAAATGGATGTTATAACCGACATCTATGCAGGTTTTATACGTTAATGACTGATATAACCATTAAAACTGTAGATTTTTAAATAATTTCATTTTCAGATGAGTTTAGCTTCAGGGTGAGTAAAACGTATCAATCACTTCCTTAAAGGACAAGTGATGTTCATGTGATGTGATGCTGAATTCAGTCAGCTTCAGGTTGTGTTTGCAGTGTGACACAAAGTTTCTTTTCACAAGAATAAAACTGTAAAACTGTCTGTTGCTCGCCAGGCATCCTGTTCTGATGGAAAACTGTTCAACCACTTGGAGACGGTTTGGCGCTTCAGCCCGGGCCTCCCTGGTTACCCTCGGACCTGCACCGTTGACTTTGCTGTGAGTAGAAGCAGCTTGTTATGTTTAAACTCTGTGTGACATGTCGTGTGATCATGTGTTGGCTCAGCGGATCAGTTTCAGTTTGTCTCACGCAAACATCTGACATGTCCAAGACGTTTCCAGCTGCTAACTTTAACTTCTCCTTTCTCAGATCTCCTTTGAGTTTCGCTCCCTGATTCACTCTCAGCTGGCCCACGTCTTCTTTGACGAGGTGGTGAAGCAGATGGTTTCTGCGTTCGAGCGCCGTGCCTCCAAGGTATATGGAGCTGAGACGGCCATCCCTCGGGAGCTGATGTTCCACGAGGTTCACCACACGTAGCGACGACACCGACACACAAGCAAACACAACGCCAAAGAGACAGAAGACACTTCCTGTGCTCCCCCTGAAAACTGCAGTGCCTTTCCCACAACAGTGACTCTATTCAATGTCTCAGTTTTTAGAGCAGATGTGGGTCCAGTGGCTGATCCCCCCCTCAGTGCCAAACCCCAGCATCCACCCTCGGCATGCACCTGGCTGTGAAACCAGCTGGAAACAGCAGCTGCTGTGATAGGCCCACATCAGGAATTAGATGAAGAATAACAAATTCTTAGTTGAAAATATGCACAAAAACTCAGATATTTAACTCTTTTGTCTAAAAATGTGCTAAATAACACGTTTAAAAGCAGATCAGAGGATCCTACTGGACCCAAAGGATGTTTTACATTTAGAAAAATACATAAAATATCAACCGATGATCAAACCAGCTGCTGAATAATCAAGTTTATTTACAAAGGTTTTAGATATATTATACTTTTTAGTAAATATTTGTTGGTTCCAGATATGCACATTTTGTGGGATTTCTAACAGTTTTTAAGACAAGATAAGTTGTTTTAAAGAAATGGCAGAGCACTGTGGGGGGGAAATGTACAAATTTACCGGGCATTTGTACGTATTTTATCATATTTGTTAGAGAAATTATTAGAAAAGATAAAACATTAAATGCAGCAGTTTTTATCTTGTTCACTATGAAGCCTTTCCTAACCTCGTTGGCTTTATTTATATTTGAAACACAAAGCTAAAGAAAAACATAATATTTAAATACTAGAGCACAATCAATTAATTATAGATTTAAAAAAGTAAATATAACAAAAATAGACAAAAAAAATAGAAAAAGAGTTCAGCAGAAAAGCTAAAACGGAAATAAAACGGTTACAAATATGAGGGACGTTACCATACAAGAAGCTAAAAAGTTGGTACCAATAATGCTGGAAAAAAAACATGATTGTCAATAAATGAATCAATAGAAAAAATAAAATAATCAGATGAATATATTACAAAGTAAGCTGTTAACATAGAAGTAGAGAGGAATGTGGATAACCAGGGTCCAGGGTGTGTTCAGGGACAGTTGACCCCTGGATGCTTTTCTGCAACAACTTGAACTTACAGGGCACAAAAAAAAAAAAAAAGTGTCCATCCAGTCGCAGACTGACCCACATGGAGGATTTTAAACCAGCAGACTGAACGCACACTGTGAGCTCTAACCATGAAGAGAACATGGCTGCAGACTGATGTACTGTAAACCATCTGAAACACACAGACACATTCACACCTCGAACATGCTGCTGGACTGTTGTTTAGCTGCTTTTTCCTGCGGGGGGCGGAGTCTGTTTTTAAAGTTACATTCATTAAAACTCATCATCAATAATGTTGGACCGGAGAGCTGTCAAATTAAACAGACAAGGGTGTTTTTTTTGTTTTTGTTTTTAAGTGTGCAATATCATCAGTGAGTGTAAATTCAGCCAATCAAGCAGGCGAAGCATACACACACACACACACACGCGTATTCATGTCAGGGTTTAGACTCAGACCCGGGTTTATCAGACTTCTAAGAATCAACATTAACAGGAAAAGCTCTGGAGTTTGAACGCATCATTGAGACTTTCAGAGTTGGTAGGGTGAGAGACGGAGGTTCTCGCAGAAGTTTCTGATCCGGCTCCTTCCACCGTTCATGTTGACCTCACAGATGTAGAGATGTTTGTGACGTCTTCACTGTTTCCTCCAATGAAAACAAGGATTTTTAGACTTATTATTCGAAGTTTAACTCCAACTGGAATAAAGTTAATTCGCGTCAGTAACTCTGCAGATTTTCACTGCCTGATTATCGGCCAAACAGCCGAGTTTGAAGATGTACAGTGATCAGCCGCAACATTAAAACCAGCTCTGTGACTTCATGTTATCGCACTCGCCTGCAGTTTCGCAGCATCACAAACAGTGGGAGTTGCTATGGCAATGAAAGCATGATGAGATGTAGATTTGTCCAGGAGGTCTTTGTTGTCAGGCATGTTAAGTTTAATGCTGACTGGAAGCCGTTTGGGGCCGTTGGAAAGACTTCAAGTTAAATGGTGAATCTTCAGCATTGATCAGGCGCCATGGTGACGTCCTTTGATTTATCATGAAGCTGGCAACATTTTATTTATTTTTTTATTAATTTTTATTAACAATGAGCATGGTAGAGAACCATTTTGGAATCTATAAGCATGGTGGCCTTGGTCTGGGAAGGTGGAGTGATACCACACACCATGCACACACACTCTTCAATCAAGATGAGGGTTTGAATGTTTTTACTTTAGATTTTTTTTAGGCCTTTTTTAGGGTGTCAGAGAGAGAAAGAGGGGGTTGACATGCAGAAAAGGCCCCCCAAACCAGGCTTCAAAGCTGGAGCAGCTTCATTGTGGAGCTGTAGCCTCTGAATAAGAGGCAGTGCTCCAACCAGTTGAGCTATATCAGAAAAGATTAGTTGAAAGCTTTTTTATGGGGTAAAATATTTCCCCTTCAGTTGAAATGCATCAGAATTAAAACAGACATGAATGACTTGAAGCACCAGATATTTTCTTACATCTGGAAATCCTTCATAAGAACTGTTTAGAAGTGGAGCAGTTGTCTCCTGTATGTGCATGCACGTATGTATGGGACCCTTTTCATATTTAAAAAAAAAAAAAAAATTTTTTTTACGGTTTGTAAAAAAACAAAAACCTTAAAGGTATGGCGGACGATTTTCCTGAAATTCAGGAAAGAACCGCCTTCTCCACTTGTGCATGCGCAACACTGGTCTTTTTTCTCTCTTCTGAGGCCTTTCTCTTCTTCTCAGACACTTCAAAGACACTTTTTGAAAGTGTGCATGCACAGAAAGCGAAAACTATCCTAGGTAAGAGCATGTATGACGTATTAAGTAAAATTCTCCTGAATGATTGATAATTAGGAGGACCAATCGTCTTGATGATCCACCCGGAAGTAAAACATCCTCTGCCATACCTTTTAAATAAAAAAGATTTTGACTAAAAAAAAAGAAGTGGAGCAGTTGTCTCCTGTATGTGCATGCACGTATGTATGGGACCCTTTTCATATTTTTTCTTTTTTTTTTCTTTACTGTTTGTAAAAAAAAAAAAACTTAAATAAAACGAAGTGGAGCAGTTGTTGATATTTAAAAGGAAATTGGACTGCTGCCAGTCGGATTGACGCATGTTTTTCTGAACAGACTAAAGAATTCAGAGATTATTCTGTCAGTGGTTTTAATGTTTTGGCTGATCTGTTTACATCACCGTTTTTTAAATGTCTCATTTAATCCAGGTGAAACCTATAAAAAGGGATCAAATCAAACAGTCTGGAAGGGAAATAAATTTGGTGAGACTTTCTGTTTTCACCAGAGGATTTTTAAAGATTTAAAAACGACATTTAAACGTCTGGGAGTCAGAAAATTGTTGCTTTTATCTCCGTTTGAGTCGGTGAACCTCCAAACGCATTAATTCCAGCAGTTTGATGAACAGGGGTTCAAGTGTCCTATTGTCAAGTCGTTGTTTCCGTGACAACATCCCGCTTCCACTTGCCTGACCCACCTAGTGCCTCTAGGCCTGCTGGCAGAATATTTATCTTGAGTTTTAAAGGAACATTATACTCATTTTATTCTATTTATTGTTTATTTTAAGTGTAAATTTCACGTCTTTACATCCGAAGTTTCTAGTTGACATTTACAAGCAGAATGTAAACATTTCATTAGCGGTTTTCTAACACTGAAAGGTAGTTTAACTCAACTTCGTTGACTTTTCATCCAACATATCACCGCTTGTCATGTATGAACTGGGACTGAATGTAAATTTTAACTCGGCTAGCTTCGAGTGAAGCATCAGTGTGTAAATATTAGTTTTAACATCACTTCAGAGAGAGCTTTACTCTGCTTTTATAGAGGATGAAAACCGCTTTGTGTCTGGTGTGTTTTTTCTCGGATGTGGAAAGTACTTTGTGTGTACCTAAATGTTTGTGTCGAATGACTTCAGAAAGATGTACCAACTGCATGATGTATAAAATATTTTTTCTAAAAAACAAACCGGCTCCCTGAGTCGTCTCTCTTCACACAGCGGTGGTTTGTCTGGACAGAAATAGGCTCGTCATGTGATGACAGAGCTGACGGCGGTATGAAGCAGCTGAACGTCGTCGTGTTTGGAAACATCTTTGCTGCCAGAGGACAAAGTTTCATTTGGACGTTTCTGTCTTCTGACCTGCTGCACTCTGATAGAGGGGTCACATTCATCTCAGAGCAGCTGTAAAGCAGTCTCAGATTTCCAATCCTGCAGCCTTTCGTTTACATGGAATTTTAATCTGTTTTTCCTAAAAACGAAAAATAGTTTGGTTGTATCGAAAAATGGTCAAACTGATGAAGTTTAGTCAAACATTACCTCTGGACAGGCTGTGCATGTAGACTCACTTCATTGAATTTGTGTCAGTCTCCAAAGCAGTAATGAATACAAAAATGAGCTATTTTAATATAATCATGTTTATCTACAAGCATCTTTACACAGATGAAGACCAAAGTGCTTTATTAGTTAACCCTCACCCAGCACAATAGTAATTTTTATCCATTTTGGCAAATTTTTCCTCTTTATCTGGTCAACATTTCTGCAGTTTTAGTGCACATGGCACAATTTTCTGTACCCAAGTCTTTGCTAACACACTTCGAAATTCAACTTGTAGTTTTCTAACAGGTGAGAAGAACACTGGAAACTTTTTTTTTTCCCCCTTTTTCCCACTGGAAACATTTTTAACACCCTCTTGAGCAGTTATGGAAAAATTTGCACCAAAAATTTAACAAATTATTCTGTTAATTTCCGCATAAATCTCTTAAACAAATTCAGTCCTGCTTAAATCTACCAAACATTCAAAGAATTAAAGGATTTTAA
>JAPMNP010713497.1:0-10512 GCA_029874935.1 Atherina boyeri
CTGCTTTCAATATTTGGTTTCAGTCAAAACTCCCAAAAAACTAAACTTCAACTGTTTTTTTTGTTTTTCCGTTTTGCCTGCAGAATCAAATCAATGATTGAACCAAAGGTACCCGGACCTGCTACTCTCACATATTACAATGAACTGTTCATTGGCTAGACTGGAAGAAGTGACCACTGACAGGGCTATCAGTCATCTTTTCCTCACATTTTTAAATCAGAAAAATACATTGTTTTCATTAATATGTCATTGAGAGTCCCGCTGGGCTATTGCAGAATAATGCTTCATTTGATGTATCAAGCTGTTATTTCTCATTTTGGTCCAACATTGTCAGGCTCCAATCATTCTCATTTTTTTCCCCCACACTGACATTTTGCTTTGTCAACTGAGGTTGTGTCAATGTGAAATCCCCCTGCAAAGCTAAAATAGAATGAGGAATTTTTTTACATCGAAAAGTGTAAGTTATGTGAGGAGACTGCCTGGAAACAGTTTAGTTGAGTCTAATGAATGTGAATGCAAAATTTCTCCTTTACTCTCCTCTCTCATTTCAAATTGTTGTGAAAAAGAGATATGGAAATAAATACAACATAAAAAATGTGGGCGGATGTGATAGGGTTGAAAAGACATGAAGGACTATGTGTTGAGTTTTCATCTGAATGGATTTTGGCCAAGAACACTACTGATGCTGACATCAGAATACCTGCGGTAGAATTCCATTTTGCGTTTGTTTTCTACTGCTTTGTGTGTTTTTGTATTATCATTATCATGATACAACCAGTATGGCTGACTGGGCCAGTAGATATGCCCTCATCCCTTTATGGGGGCTTTATTTTGCCCGCAGTGTAAAGAGTGTTAAGGCGCGCTTAGCCAGCCTACTCAGCTATGACGACCCCCAGTTCAAACTCTTGCCAGCAGCTGATGTGCCTGCAGTCCTGTAAATGTGTTGCACAATTATTCCTTTTTTTCTTTCTTTCTAAGAAACCCTTATGCTTGCATGCATTCAGAGTGGCAAGATTTGGCGATCTGTGCACTTTATTTCCCATCACAATATGTAGCCTACTATCATAGCAGTCTCTCATGGATAATACGATCACTGCCTCCTCACTCCCTGTCTGTTTGTCTTTTTCCCCCTCTCTCTCTCTTTCTCTCTTTCTCTCTCGCTCTCTCACACACACATGCTAACACACTAACATGTAAGCATATAAAGCCCCCCCCCCCCACAGCTCACCTTACCCCAGAGACATCTGAGCCTTGGGAAGGCCAGATGGTGGATGCAGGCTGGGAGCTTGTGCATGTCCATTTTTTTGTATAACCCTCCGTGTAAGAGTGAGGAGTATCAAGGGAGAGAAGCAAAAACCAGAGAATAGAGCAGAATGCGCTATTCTGAATGTGTGTTTGTGTCTTCTATTAGATTTTAATTCCAGATTGAGAACTTGTTTGCAGATATCTCATTCTCGACCATGTTGTTTGCCTGTGTCTTCCACACATTCCTGTGTTCAGAGATTGGCCGCTGAGATGTTATCAGCAGTGTTAGGTTCCACTCGTCTTGCTTCGTGCTTGGCCCTTATCAGAGCAGGTGGCAGACTGTAGGGCGAGCGCTGAGGCCTTATCTGTCAAATCTCAGGGATAAGCAGACCTATGGCATCAGAGACATACGTGACATATTAGAGCACAGGAATAGAGGCAGTGACGCTTGTGACACAGTTCAACCTCAAACTGTGTGAATCATCTGTTTGCTTTAAAATGTGATTTTTTAAAATGGTGTAAACTCTGCATGGATAAAAACATGCATTCACAAACACACATTATAAGGAGGCTTGATGTGCACAGGAACACAGACGAAAAGATAAGCCTCTAAGCTACACCTTGTGGAAAATGGCAATGCTAGTAATTGATTGGCTGCAGTGACCCAGCTAACCCCACCACTCAGGGATGATGGTGTGAAAAATGTGTTTTTTCTCATTCTTTATCTGTTTTAGAAGCTTTTTCCTTCTCCATTATCGCCTGACTTACTCATTGGGGAACAGCTGTTCATTCAGGGGGAAAGCAAAACCTCTGTAGTATTGAATTGAGAGGTGAGAAGAAGAACAATTGATCATTTAGTTCTATGTCCCAATGTTCATGCTGCCTTTGCTCCTGAGACCTCTATACTTACATCCCCCCTACGACTACCTTTTCTTCACCGCCCTGGCCCCTTAAGCCCCTGTCCACTCCAATCCTGCGGTCACCAACTCCGACTGGTCCCGGTCCACAAAAGCCTGTTGTTAACTCAACTTCCTCACTGTTTCTTCTTCCCTGCCAGATTGTTCTTTTTAATTAAATCTGTGAGCAGTTGCAAGGTCTCCACCCTCGTCTTCCAAACCTTTCTGCCTGGAAATAATTGGTTCTTTCTCCAAACTTCTCTCCCTTTTTTCTCCCCTGCTTCCCACCCTTACCTGCCTCCCTCCCCCTACATTTTTATGGTTAAAAACAGATGCATTTATGAAGCATTGCAAGGTTTACTAAAGGGAAAAAAGTGAAATATGAGCTTGTCCTCCAGAAGATGTAATAGCTGCAGCACTGGCAAGAACAGGAAGAGGGTAAAGAGATCGTTGGGGTTCTGGGATTGTAGGAACAAAGAGCTTCAGTTATGATTGTTATAATGAGATCTGTTTTTCAGTCAGGCCAGAAATGATTTAATATGACTTTTAAGGCTCAAGGCCAAAGCTTAAAGGCAACAATTTAGAAGGCTGGCAGGTCAGAGGCTGACGAGAGACGTAGAGAGAGGCAGGTATGATCTTTCAATGTCTTTCTGACTTTCACCATGTGGAAAACATTTTCAATTCTATAATCATATTGATATTTCAGTTTTGCTCACTGTGCAGACTTGATAACTACACACCCTGTTTATTTTGCTAATCCAGTGTCTCTCAAGTTACAATTTGCAATACATGAGGTTTCCAATATATGGGGAAGAAATGTGGTAGATTTTGCATTTAAAGTGAATTAGCTGCCCAAAGGATGCTGCATCTCCAGCACTCAGAGGAATTAAAGGCAGAGCGTTAATAGGGCTGAAATTATTGAACGTTGGTGGAAGCTGCTCCAATTCTGATTAAATAAAAGCCGGCTCCTCCACAAGCTGTTTCTCACAGGAACTGACAAGCTCACAGGCGCACGCATATACGCACACTCACAATGTGTATGGACCTCGATACACTCAGCTGTGCATACACAAAGCTTTGATGTGTGGAAAAGAAATGAGCATAGATGGAGAGCTGAGGGGTCTGGACCTGGGGTCTGTCCCCTTATTAATGAATAGGTGCCAATGCATCTCCTGGGTTTAGGACATGTGGACAGATTTCACCATTTGCTTGGACTTTTCCTCACCATAAATCTAAATCTCTTATTAAACACTGCTCTCTTAACATGAGCATATGAATATTGTGCATGACTATTCATGTGTGAGTGTGTGTGCGTGTGTGTGTTAAGAAGAGACTGAAAGTACTGTATGTTGGAGAAAAATGAAGTGTCTGCTCAGTGTAAAATGGAATGCCAGCTTCCAAGAGGGACACTGATGGGCCAATAAGTAGCAGTAGTGGGAGGACAGTTTCCACCCTGCATAACGCTAAATTCCTCTGCCAGGCAAATTTCAACCTGCCCCGTGCTGTCCACTTCTCTAGCTGGATAAGACAAGCATTTGTGGAGGTAATTAACTATTGATTTGAAGCACAGAGGGTAATGGGAAATGAATGGACAGTATCTCGACTCGCCAACGCCTGCCTGGCTGCAGCTAAAAAAACTATAACTCCCCCCCACAATAGCCAACAAAGTCAGATGTGCTTTGTTGGCTATTAGGCTCTGTTTCTGTTTCAATGCAAAGGAAGTGCATCATGAAAAAAAAGGCACCTGGAACTATCTCTTTGTTGACAATTTAAAAAAAAATGCTTCAAATTCTCGATGGATATATTATTTTTCTAATGTATGCATTCATCTTTATTTGAGCAAATGCATTAACGAGCAACAAAGAATTGAATTGAGTTGTGGAGATGTATTTATAGCCTGTTTTCTGTGTCCTATACCTTAATGTATTGGGGTTTTTCTGAGGTGAGCCCAAGGACAAGGATTAGGAGTCATTTATATGAAAAAACGCAGAGGTGATGAAGGAAAAAGGAAAAAACAGGAGAGAATAATGGCTTGTATCATCCCCTTCAATCTTATATGTGCTAATTATGAGGCTGGTGGCTTGCTGAGCCTTAAGGGCATCCAGTCCTATAGAGTGTGCATGCCTTTAAGAGTACCTACCTATCCTTGAATGTCTGTGGGGATTGTGATTTACCTTTTTAAAAAAATCCACAAGAAGAAGTGTTCAAGAAATTGTTCAGTGCCACTTGTCAGCTTGTTCATTTGCTGGTACTGTGAGCTGTTACATCTATGGAAGGATGTCTTGTTTTGACTATTTAACGCAGCAGTCTTAGTTATACAGCCCTAATGTGAAGCTGTTTTGTACCGAGGCTCACTGAACAGTGTAAAATTCAAGGCCCTCTTTAATTGTTCCTTTCCTATGAAGTCTGTCCCCTTCCCGCTTTCACTGAAGGCTAAGCATTTAAAACGGCATGGCTTTGATCTGAGCTTCACACACTGTTAGAGACCCACTCAGCTGATTGACGCATGATGTCTGGGAGGAGTCAACACATTTCTGAGACTTGGGGAAAATTAAGTATTTGAGTATGCTGTACAAAATATGAGGTATGTAGTCAGGTAGCTTTAAATAAGGTGAAGCAGGATGTGGCATTGACTGAACAGATGTGCTTGTGTTTTTTTTCTACTGCGGCCATGTTGCAGTGTGCTGATGACATGTCAAGATGATAAACATTCCCTCTAAGCCAAGCTGACTATAATTGCACAGCGGTTTTCCTGGTGTTTTACAACTGTGTCACATCGGTTTTAGAGGAGGTTCAACATATATAAAAAGATACATCCCTAACAAATACAGGATATAGGATAGTTCATGTAAAATATAAAAGGTGCAATTCTCTTTTATCCGTGAATTCACTCTGAATGCCACACCAGCATAACCTCAGATCTTTACTGCAGGCACAGTGCACGATATACGCTTGGTAGAGTTGTGTGATGTATGTGGGTATATATTGTACACATGATCATATATAATTGGAATTAATCTCTTAGCTTCCAGCTTTGAAAATTTTTCCAAGTCGATGTTGTGCAGTACATGCAGAAATTAAAAGCTATTCTGCTGAACTGTTTTTCAAGCTCTGCATATGCAGGTGTGAGGATTCCTTAATGTAGCAACTAGCTTGAATACACTACTGTTTTACATATCTGTGTGTTTATAGTAAACAAAATTGTCCCCAGTCATGGTGTCCTTTACAAATATAATCTGTTGACTCATGACTTTATGCTAAATCATAGAATAATATGTGGATCAGTGAAGAAAAAACCCCAAATAATTCAAAATATTTCTTACACTGGGGATGTATTTGAAAGCACACACTAAACAAAAGTGTATCATGTAGCTCTTTTTTGTATTACCAACTTTCTACAATGCAACATATACCAGGGAGCACAGTGTGGTTTTCTTGCGAAATAGCATAATTTCCATCTTTGAGTACTGAATCACATTACAGAGTTCCTGCCAACCTTTTCAGATAGATATGCTGTGTTCCAACCTGTGTTAATGACAACGCTGACTGTGTAACACCGATCACAAAACGACTGCCTAGACAAAAGAATCTGGCCAAGCAGAGTTGTATATGGGTGGGTGTGTTGTAGTGTGACAATCTCCCAGGCTTTTGTTCTTCATGCCAAGGCTTTAGTCTCCTCTTCATCAGAAAACACTAAACAGGTTTGAACAATAAAGGAATGTTGTGTATGTATTTGCATATTTTCAAAAGCATTGAGTGAGTGTGTTAGGCTGCTCGGATTTGTGGACTCCTTTTCATCTTTGCTCTTTCTTTTTTTCCCCCATTATAATGAAACAGTGAGAAATGTTGATGCGTTTCCGCGTTTTTGTGGGAGTGTGTTCACGTGCGTGCTTTTCACCATCCCTGGTTTGAGCAATAGTGATCCTGTCAGCTGATTTAAAGCATTTTTTGTGGAATTATGTATCCAGAAGTTGATGACTCCAGTCTTTGTAAGCGAATAAATGAACCCCATTAAAATCCCAGCAGTCTTATTGGTGCCAGACATGCTTATTCTATTGACGAGGCTAAAAAAAATGTTCATGATCCCAAAATTTGCATTTATGTCTACAAAAATCTGGGAATTCATCCACTTCATCTGGCATTTCTAATAATTTTTCCCCTCCACCTTGGGTTTGGCAAGAAGGCATATTCTTGCCAAACCCAAGGTGGAGGGGAAAAACACAGATGTGTGTTGCTCTCTTCATGTGATGGTTATCACTCCTGACAAGGTCACTGTGTGAGTCTGTAAGTGTGTCTACATGTATGTTTGTGTGAGTAGTTTCAAGCAAGACTTTAAAAAAAGAAAGAAAGAAATCCCTCAGCTTGCTCTTAAAGGTCTTTCAGACACCTGTCAAAGATTGGCTGAAAGAGGACCCCTTCTCTCTGCTGTTATTGACGTCTGAAAATGTAGAGGGAATGTAGAGAGTGACTTGCATCTCTGCACATGTTTTCAATCAATTTGATGTTCAGGTAATGCTTTGCGAATCTACTGCTACCTGTGATAAACATCATTCAGCTGCTTCTAAAGGGGGGAAACATGATAGATGGCAAGATGGATGAAGAGTACTCTCAAAAAAGTAGAAAAGACAAAAAGCAAACTGGAAGCCTCCATCTATCTCTGTTGTCTTGACTCTAAAGATTGATTGTGAATTGTCCAGGATGTATGAACATTGTGATCATATCATGGATCACAGCATGGAGAAGGATTGACAGATGTCACAAGCATTCTTGGTTTATATGAAAGGCAAGTGTGTGTCTGATGGATTGGCTGTTAGATTGTTCCAACAATGATTTGTCATCTTTAATGTGTCTTTGTGTTTTTCTAAACATTTATCAAAACTAAAAGGTTGGTTGCATGTGGAAAATGTGCCCCATATTTACCAGTTGCTTCACTTCAGCTACATATGTTGTTCAGGTAAATACAATAAACTGAAATCCCAGCTCAGGGCTACTTTCATGAGGTATTTCAAATATTGACTTTTCTGCCTGCTCTGTAATGTAATGTTTCTTGGGATCCATGTCTATTACCTCCCAAAACACAGGTTATATTTATACGACATTTATCAAATTTGGCTGCAATACTTGAATGTTTTTTTTCCAGACTTAAAATGTCTAAAAAAACAGGGCACCTCTCTGGGGATATCCCTACATGGGGGCTATAGAAAGAGAGGTCAAGGTAATTTTATGTAGTAGTTGTGCCTTATTCAAGAACAATAAAGCTTACTGAACGGTGTAGGAGAGGGGTGTGCCATCTTAACTAACTCACGATTCAATTGATAATTAAATCGTAGCACCCTGAATTGCAAACGATTATCACGATTTTCGATGCATTTTTTTTTTCCACTTCATGGCTACGTAATCATTTTAAATTCTTTCGGTATCCTTTAATTCAAATAACCAAATTAAGAAAATATATTTTTTTATTTATTCATAAATAAATTCATCACACATCCAACATACCTATCATCTTACAGAATGTTCATATTTTCCCATGGAATCAAGGAAAAATGTATGTTGGCAATGGCAGCATTATACAAGACAAAAAAGTACCTCTTTGCACAATAAGCATCATTAGATAGGGTTAGATAAAGATACTTAAAAAATATAATTCTCTAAAAGTAGCCTAAAAACCTTTGCTAGATTGAAACCCACATTTTCAGGAAAACAAATAACATAAAATGTCTTTAGAGATAAATAAGACTTATTATAACTAAAATCCATTGCAGTTCTCACACGTCTGTACCAGCAGGTCTAATACAAAAACAAAATTGTATTAGTTCAGAATAAACAAGTTATATTAACTAACACTAGCTTATTCAGTAATGACAAATAAAGACAGGTCAGGAAAACAGCCACATGTTAAAAAGTACTGCCCAGACGCTTTTGGGAAACAGACTGGTGGAAGAAAACAACAGAAATGGCGGGAGCTCGTCTTACAGCCACAGTTACTGAGATTTACTCATCGGGTTTTGAAGACGAGTGTTTTGAAAGCTAATACGTTTCCAAAATACCTTTCCTTGAATCTCATTTAGTAAATCTCAGGCTCAGTGACAATGGCTGCAGGACGAGCTGACGCCATCGCTGTGTTTTTGTTCCGCCGGTCCGTTCCCTAAAAGCACCCAGGCAGCACGCACGACTTGTATGTTCCAACCGAATGCTGCAGTGATTTTGAACATTTGTGAATCGTATTAAGGTCAGCATATGTTGCATCACGATGAATTGATTAAACAGTGAATCGGCCACCCCTCTTGTAGGAATAATTTAGAAATCCTTGATCATGCCATAATACTGCATTTCCCCCCCTTTTTATAAGCAATGTGACTCTAAACTATTTAAAATAGCACCTTCTCAAAAATTTAGATTAACATGCATTGAATTGAATTTCCTCATCATAATTATATTATTATCTCTTCCAAACAGGTTATGTAATTACTGAATATGGTCTGTCTGTTTCCTAATTAACTGTTAGCAAATTTACAACCAAACTGAATAGAATTAAATCTGGTGAAAAGCTGAAGCAAAATAAGTACCAATGAAAGTTTTGTGTGGATCAGGATCCCTTTTGCCAATACAGCATTGGCATCGGAAAATCAAAACTTCTGAGCTCCAGTGGCACACATTATTAGTGCATCATCTTTAATCCACAAATCCCACTCTGCTTACAAACAGAGCTGCCAGGCTCTGTAAAGCTGCAACAGTCCAGCATTGAATGAGCTATGTGAAAAGGGAAATCAAAGATGTTGTGCTTACTGAGTGAATGCACATAGTCCCCACTTTGCACAGGTAAAAGGACCAAACTTCTACATAATCATTCCACTCTAAAAATGATTTTCTAACATGCATGCTGAGGCACACACAAACACACTTATTTGCATTCTCCTGCTGTGTTTCTCATGACATGTAATGATGAGTTGTAAACAACAACCAAAAGGGTATGTTTATTTTATTTGCAGGAATGCTCACATTAACACAATTGCGGTGCACTGTCTCAAAAACTGGTCACATAATACAACTGTGTGGGTAAGTGAAGAGTTAATGGAGCAAACACATTTGAACATTCACATTCTCATGACTGGTACACAGATCAAGTCTTCAGGATGGGTGACCTTTTCTTTGCCAACAGGCCTTGATTGCTTTAGCTTTCACATCCAGTTGACATCAGCACATTAGATATTGACAGATAATTGCCGATAATCATGGGAAGAAGGAGTGTGAGAGCAACTAAGGGAGTTTGCTAATATGTGGCGGTTCCTTTGAAAAATGTCAATCGATAATTAACCCTTTTGAGGGGTAAATAAACCATTCAAGTTTTCTCAAAACAATTTAGGAAACTTTACTGTATGGACAGGTCTCGGACATTCCTTTTGCAACGTCTACAGCAGTTGCTGTTGCTGTCTTTTTGAAAGATAAAAGCCAGGTGCTTGTAAAAGGATCTTGTCTGTTGGGAAAAGATGGAGGAAATCGCTTGAAGCAGGAATGCGCTTGACTTGTTAGTTTGGGTCAGTGAAGGAAGTGCTGGTTTGTGATTGTGTGTGTCTGTGTGTCGCCCTAAACTCTGTACTCTCAGCAATAGAAAAACTGAAATGTGATATGAATATCCTCTCCATTCTTCCATGAAAGTACCTGAAAATACCCCTGAAAGGGTCCCATTTAGACTCACTCCCAGACAATGCAGTACAATGCTCTTGATGACAGGCTAACTGGGAGAGGAAATAGCCTGCTTGGGCTAACATAATAGTGGAATATTCTGGAAGCCACAGGAGGGATTTATGGAAGCAAATAGTCTTTTTCTAACATCCGATGGAGCAGTGTGAAAAGCATATTTGTGAGTTTGTATGATGTGTGTGTGTCTGACACGCTGACCTGTGTTGCTGTATCTGAGCTACATTCTATGATGTGTGAACTGGAACCTTGCCTAGCCTGTCAATCAGATTGAGAGATCATTAGAGTTGCCACACTCAAATCTCTCATCCCTTTAATCAGCTGTCATACTGACAACACCAACATGTACGTGTGTGCCTGTGCTTAGCTGCCAAATAAATACAAAACACTGTACAAGTTAAAACTAACTATGCATTGTGAGTGAAAACGCAGACATTCTGTTGCAGTGATTTATATATTAAAGGGGCAAAACATTCAATTGTTCCCTTTTCCCCTATAATACTCTTTTGAGCAGCAGATGACTCCATCTTGGGCTCCATATGGACCTCATGTCGAATCCACACTGCTTTCTAACAGTGAGGCGATGGCAATTAGCTCTACATTTGCTGATGATGGCATGGAACCAGAGACCTGTCACCTCAGCTTCACAGCTTTGTCTTTGAAGACATGA
>JAPMNP010713503.1:0-12941 GCA_029874935.1 Atherina boyeri
CACATGAGCTACCAAAGGGAACACGGGGAGAACATGCAAACTCCACACAGAAAGGCCCTTTCACCAACCCCACCCAAGGTGTGGGTGCAGATGATGCGGAGGGGCAAACACACCCACAGCGTCCCCGGCGGGAATCGAACCCAGGACCTTCTAGCTGTGAGATGCTCCACCGTGCCCCTACCCTTTTAATTTTCTTTCCCGACCTTAAATTGTTTAGCCAAAAAACAAAGAAAAAAACTATTCGAAAAATAATAGGTTTAGGCCTGTTTTTTATTTTTTACAATAAGATATCGAAACCTTCTACATTTTAAACGAGCACATATCTTGACAAGATAAGTCACTTTTCAAACAGTAGTCGGGGAGACCCCTAATTCTAAACTACACACCCGTAAGTGGGTGCATCTGTCTAGAAATAATGGATTGCATGGCAAAACCAACACGCAAAATTTACAGGTACAGTAGAAGCAATGATAATGAATAAAAAAGATGGAAATAGTTTAGTAAAGTGAACCAAGATGATAATTTTGATTTTATTTCTCAACACCTACCCCATTGGATGCAAGCACATCTTCTGTCTCTTCTTCCTTTTGCTCAATGTGCATCTCAAAGGGGTTTCCTTCCTGAAGGAACTGCTCAAACAGCGACAGCTCCTCCTGGGCTGGAGTGGACGAGGAAACAGCCTGCCTGCTTGGTGAAACGGACGGAGAGCGGCACTGGCCCAAGAACTTAAACTCCTGGATGAGAAAGGATTGGGCACATATGAGAGAAAGGATGCTATCTGTAAATTTTGATTCTTAAAAATAAGCAAAGGCACAAAAAAGAGCAGCTACAGCTAGGGAGAAAAATATAGAAAAAGGCCCAGCTGACATCTACAGTAGAAACAAGAATACATGGCAGATTATCCCAAAAAATACTTGCCTGCTAATATAGCGCTCTGCACATTTGAATTAGTAAAGGTTTGAGACAAATTGGGGTGAATGTTAGCAAGTTTAAAACATTTCATAAAGTAGACCAAGAATCATCCAATAAAGTGCTGCAGACTGGAAATCTTCTCATGGTTGGAAGATTATTTGGCAATTTTGCAACAAGAGGAAAAAGAAAAGAGATCTTGAAAATCTTGGATTCTTGTGAAGTCTTTACTCTTCCATTATTTCCATTTCCACATGAACTGATTTATCTTTTCCTAAAGTTTGTTCTAAAAGTGTAGGCTTGAGACATCAACACTTGGAACACATGAGGCTCTAAAATTCAAGGTTTTGTTTTTAACTCTTGCCAATGAGCATGGGAAATAAAATCCTCCAAGGTGCATCCCACAAGGGACAGCGGTCGTTTGATCTACATCTGGTGTGCTTTATAGTGTGCAGTGAAAATGCACACAAACATACACATTTAATTCAGCACACTCCATTGAGTTTCACATCCTTATGCAAATTTCACAGTAGTGGGGTGTGTAATGAGTGACAGTGTGGGAAAATGATACGTTCCGTGATGTGTTTCTTACTCACATGGAGCTGGGCAATGTTAAAATTAGACTTGACTGGACACAGTTCCCACGTCTCGTTTTCCAGAAACATCCTCAGCTCTTCCAGTCGTGCCCTGAGGGGGTTTTGCAGAAAAAAGGAAAAGAGAAATAGGCAGAAAGAGAAGGGTAAAAATATCAGCGAAAATAAATAATATAAAGTATTTGCCCATTAATTAGCTAAATTCATTTATTCAAGCAGCTTCTGTGCTCTGCCAAGCCCCCTGATTACATGCATAAATAAATCAAGCGAAGGTCAGTGACGCTCAGCAAACAGGAGGAGGGATGTGAGTTGTCTGTGCAAGTTTGCATGTGTTCTCAGATCAGAAAAGCCAACCTGCCACACACCTGCCAGGTTAATATAAGGTCCTTATGTGTGAAATGCCAGCACAGTGTTGACTTCAAACACTACAGAATCCCTTTTTCTTGTCTTAAAGGTGTTAGATATATGAGAGGTGGCAGAACACGGTAAACAGGGAAGCAAAAAAGCATTTGAAAAATAATTTCAAAAATTGAATTTGAAGGTTAAGAATATTCACTAAAATGTATTCCCAAAATATATTACCCTTCTATTTTGCACAAATTTATTATAAAAAAAGAACAAATTGATAAATTAAAAATTACAATGGTGCTGCACTTATGTTTTTACTGTAATGTATATACAGTATACTTATTTATTTAACCTTTATTTATAACCAGGTGAGTCAATTGAGAACCTGTTGTCATTTACAATGCGACCTGGCAAGGGAACAAAAAACAACAGACAAGAAACGGGGGAAAAAAAGAAAAACATGAAGAACAATAAATACAGCAACAAATAGTAGTAAATTAACAGCTAAAAAGTGCTTCAAGTGTTTAAACTTTAATTATATCATTCTGTATGTTTTGCATCCTCAAGCCAAGCATTGCAGCTGATGGACAAATAAAGCCAAAATTCACTGATTGTTAACCTCTTAATGCACATCTGAACTTCATGGTAAAGAAAAAGCCTCTTTACCATCAGTGCAGATGGAGGATTTTTCATGTGTTACTACAGTATGGTTCCTCCTCCTCTTCTCTCTGGGTCCCTCACCTATCACAGTTACTAGTTATATTTCACACCAAGATCACTTCCATCTCATAGCCTCCAACCCAAAGTCATTTTCCATCACATCTGTCTTTTGTGCCATTTTGTATCACAAAAATGAGTCAATAGTAAAAACCAAATATTTAAGGATTTTATCAATGACTCTTGACAGATAACCTTTATTCTGAATAATGCAAGTTATTTCTGATGTGCCACTGTTTATGTCAGAGAATACATATTTATGAGGTTGGCAGTAGGGGGGGTGGGGGTGTTATATAATCAAGATGGAAACATGCTTTCTTCTCAGTGAGAGTTGCCATGTAATTGCAAGACAACTCCAAATAAGGCTGTGCCAGAAATAAAGGGTGATAGAGGTAGTCTGTGGTTGACACAGAGTAAACTTTTACACAATCTATCAATTTCATCTACGACTAACTGTGATAACAGCTTCTCTGATTTTCACATGATCAAATTGAAGCAACCGGAGAGTCTCACCTGTGATAGTTTTTAAAGTAGTTAACACTCTGGCGTTTAATAGACTCCTGAAGGACCTCTGACTTACTGCCGCAGAACTCCTCACCAACCTGCATTAACCTGAAAGGGAGGGAAAGAACAAGTGATAACAAAAACACAAGTAGTGGAGAGCGATGAAGTCAGGGGAAGAGACAGAGACAGAGTACAGAGGGATTCCTGAGCTGAAACTACGAAGAGAGGCCAAATCTGTTAGATCTGTGCAAGGCAGATACATTTTTCAGTACATGCTGCTTTGAAAACTATTTTATCAGTTACAGTGGACGTGATATCTCTTTCATGAGGTGAATAATCTGATGGAGAATGTATTGAGAGGATGCACTATAAGGAGACCAAGTGGACATAAAAAAATCAACACTTAAGCCTCTTTAATGGTTTTATATTAACAAGTTTGCAAGCACACACTGATTCAACCAATGCAGTCACTTTTTAGAACAGCTGCTTGAATGTTTTAATTGCACAAGACAGAAAAAAGCATAGCATCAACAAAAGCAGCCCCCTATACATAGGTCAAAGTCCCTGAAGGATTACTGCTGGGTGTGTGTCCGTCTGACAGACAGCAGAGCCAGTGGGGGCAGGCAGATATGATGTAAATGTAGTAACCCTTGTAACTGTAACTCACCATGAAGCAAAAGGCAGTTAATAGTGACAGTGATGTGAAAAGGATAAAACAGTTCCTGACTGAGATATCACACATCAAATTATTACATTACTGCATCTTTTTAAGAGTCATTTGAACACAAAGATCTTTCACTTTGTAAATTTGAATGTTTCCTTTGGATTTTCCCCACAGAGCTTCTCTAGAGCACTTGGAATACCATTTATGTACAAAATGAGCTGAATAAATAATCTATGATCTTGCCTTTTGTTTTAGCTGATACTGGGGTATTCATTCATTAAAAAGAAAAAAAAAACAAGGATAAAATAGAACAAGCTCCCTGAGCCCATTTAGAAAAGGTATAATAATTTATTTTGAGTCAACCTGAACTTTCATTCAGAGAAAAAAAATTTATCTGTTCCTAAATATGTTCTTAGTTTGGGTTTTAGGAATAATTAATGCTTTAATTTCATGTTTGAAATGATATTTTGTACTATTGTTAATTTAATCGAACAGTCTGAAATAAACAAACAAATAAATACATAAATAAGCAACACAAATCTGTACCACATATCAAGAACTGAGATTATCCTCCTCCTATTTGGAGTATATTAATTTAAATGACCTGGAGCATCAAATCATTGTAATCAGACCAAATTTAATTAGCAAGTTGTTAAACAAGCTCCATTGTTTCAATTCCAACTAGCTTAAAGTAAGCTAATACGTTTCAAATGGAGGTGTGAGTTTAAGTATGTTTGCCATATTTGAGTGAGTTAGTGAGCATTGCATAGGAAAGCTCTGCAATTCAATCTGATTAATAGGACACAAGAAGAAGCTGACAGCGATGGTAAGGCAATGAAGACCAATTAGGGCAGAGAAGAATGAGCCAGCTGGACCGATTGTGAGGCGTACCTGCTGATGACATCCAGTACCACTATGAAATCATCATATTTAAAGTTTGACATGTCTGTTCCCAAGATGTAGGCCTTCACTTTCAACTGGACATCCTGTGGAGAGAGATGAATAGGTGATTTATGATGGGAGAACTGTGAGTGGAGTGGAAACCTGAGAGAAAACAGGCCTAAATGAGCTGAAGGAGATATTCTCCAGAAAGCAGGATGACGGGTAAGAAAAGTCCTCCTTACAAACCTGCCAGATCCGAGTCAGTCCATGCTCAAGTTTCTTCTTTACATAGCTACGGTCCACCATCAACTCATCAGACTCTGCTTTTGCAGCATCATCTACAAGTAATCCAAAAATAAAGTAGAGAAAAAAAATTACTTTACAAAGGGATTACTGGCTTTATACCAATCAAATTTAGTTAGCTGTCGCTGGGTTGTCATTGCCGATGTAAAGAAATGAACTTAACCTTTTTAATGAAAATTTAAACAAAGCGTTAAAAGCAGACGGAATCAGTATCTAGTTATATTTATTACGATTGATAAGAGAAATCTTATGATAACATTGAAGACAAAGATATCCCAGAGCTGGATTATAATATGTATGTTGAAATGTATTTGATCTGCAGATCTGGCACATTAGTGAAGTCGAAAGTCCTTCAGTGTGAGCTGATGAGTCAGCTGAGAACAGCTGTCATTGCGGCTGCCAGTCAGCATCTGACAAGAGTGAAGGTCATGTACTCCCAATAGAGATGGAAGATTGACAGCAGCTTAGAGTCCAACAGGACAATACTGAATGACCGTTAAACAAGGTTTTAGAGTACTGTTCACTGTCAGACATGATTCCTCCTCAATCATCAGCACACTATCCCCTCTCCTATGTGTGCTTTGTTTCACTCTCTCCCAGTTCAGATGAACTAGCATGCGGCGCAGTATTAAAGCAACATCAATACTTCCCTTTAGTTGAAAATTGCTTCAATAAATCTCAAGCTGTTTGCACTGGATGAAATGGATTTTTAAGAAAGCCAGCAGCAGTGAGCCTGTAAGTTAACAAGCAGGCAACCCTATGTTAAATGACATTACTGCATTTCAGTGGGAAAAGGATTTTTTTTTTGCATCGGAAAAAAATATACATATTCACAGAAAATTTGCTATCAAAACAAAGTATTGTAATCTTCTTTAACAAAAAGAGAAAAATTAACAACTGTCCACAACCAACATAAAAATGACATTTTCTTTGTTAATTATCCTGTATTATTACAAGAAAGATACTTACTGTAGGAAACCCTCAGGAAAAAAAACTCATTTGTCAATTCATTTGATCATCAGTCTACAATTCAAGATATCGAACTCCAAACAAGTCCATCATGTAGATTTGGACTGTGTCATTAAACATGACTCAAATGATCTTTTAAAACCACTCATTTTATTTTTTAATAGTCCTGATTTATATCCTGGGTAGAACATTTACTGTTAATAAACGGTTAATAATTACTTTTGGCACTAGACAAGCAGGATTATTTGGCAGACAAGATCAAGTACCACTATTGAGGCAGATCAAATTTAAATTCATGACAATCAATGACTAAAGTCAATCTCAGATGTACAACACCGGTCCAAAGTTTAAATCAAATGCTACGTTTAATCTCAGTCTTTCACATGTTATATCTTTGTGCTTCTTGATAATGTGCTCAAGATGCATTTTCAATTCAACCTTCTTCAAGAAATCTTTAATATTACCTGCACAAACCTCTCTGTGATTTTAAAGTCACTGACATTGACATAATGTCAATGACATTGTGGCTATGTTTTATAAAGCTTAAGTTTATTTAAATAATTGCCTTTACATGTCAATTTCAAACAAGCCAATATGACACTTCGTCCCTATTAATGTCAGGAATTAAAAGGTGCAGAGCTGTTGGAAAGTACTGTGTCATTCTCTAAGAACATGAGAATTGGTAAGTATTGTGACATGGTAACTTGACATACAGAATTTTAATTTAATGAGCACAATGACAGCACTGGGGTTAAAGGGGTGCGATGAACAGTGAGTAGAAGAATTTGAGGAGGAAGAAGTAAAACCGAGGCTGAGAAAGCTGAGAGCTTTTACAAATATGACATAAAGGCCAACTAAAAGTGTCATATTAATTAGTTTACAAAATTCTGAAATCAATAAGTACTTTTATTGCTGCGGTATTTTGTGATCAGTAATTATAAATGAGAAGGCATTTATTTAAAAAATAAATAAAATCGTTGTGTATTTAATAGTCTGTTTAAGGGCAATAAAGCATTTACACATTGTAAAACAGTTACAATCTGTGTCTTAATAAAAACATGTTCCATAAGATTATTCACATAAAAATGTAGATTTTACTATCTTTTTATTCAAGTATTCTCATTGGATTTGTCTTCTTCTCTTGTAGTCTTTGGAAGAAGAAAATCCTAATAACTTTGCAGGAATCTGTATTTGTCAGTGTCGTTCAAGTCAGTTTCACACTGTTGACCCAGTAAGGGTGTTTACAACCATGTCAGGTTATCTACCTAGAAAGTCTTGGTATTGTGAGAGGATGTGGGGATAAATGATTGCAAAAGCCACCCCTTGCCACTCCATAGGTGGTAACCAGTGTTTGCCCTTTAGAGGTAGAGTGGGCAACAGATCTGATTCAAATTGAAAAGCTCCACGGGAGTTTAGCTCCCCTCTGGGTTTAAAATATGACTCATATAATACAAACCTGCAAAAAGAGAAAATATCTTTAAATATTTTGCTTAAGAAAGGTCAAAATGTGGATTGTGGTTTCAGTTTGATATTATTAACAGGTTAGACTTTATTGATCAGATGGGTTGAAGCTACTGTACCCCCTGGTCGACAGGGAGAAATGGTTTAACCTACCACCTAGGTTTTTCAAAGTGCTTTCACTTTTCAAGGCAGATTCCAATAAAGGGTTCAAACATGCTCCTGTGCAACAAATTCATTGAAAAAATTTGGCCTTTGTTTGGCTTGGCAACTAGCTCCACACATTTGGGCAATATTAGCCTGTGGCCTTGAACCACATGATTTATAAATTTCACTTATCTTTGTAAAAACAAACTTCTCCGGCATCTCATAAAAGTTCTACTGATAATAAATCCACTGAGTGATTATTTTGGTGCATTATAAGCACAAAAATGTTAAAACAACTCACATTTAAACTTTAAATTGTTGTACGTGTGTGTATGTGCACAATGTACAACCAGCCACCACAAAATAAAGCAGTTGAAGTGAATAACAACACCTTGTTAACATACAAGCTTCTGCTGGGAAGCTTGGGTCCTGGCATTCAAGTCGACCAGGGCAATGCCCTTTTAAAATATGCCAGTTGCAGCTTGCATTTGTGTATGTTGCCCGAAGGAAACCCGAGGACCAAACACACACACAAATCTTTTTTTTTTTCCTTACTGTTTTGACATACAGATTGCAGTGAGCAGGGTAAAAGTCCTGTTTGCTTGTGAGAGGAGCCAACACTTGTCGAGCAGGGTCATGGTCACAACCGCTCATATTGAAAACAGAAAAATGATTATTTAGATTCAATTCAATTTGGTTCAATAAATRTTTTCTAACTAGAGATGTGCCAACTATGATTCCCTGTGCCAATACTGATATTGATTTTAAGGAAAATGTTTTGGCCAATGTCAATAGCAAACACAGATGTTTATTGTCACTTATTTACTTTTTGATACTAGGGAAACAATAAATGTGCATTAAAAGAATAACCAAATGTGTCCTTCACCACATTCTTTGCAAATTTATTAAAAAGCCTTTACATTTACATAAAGATGATCATATAAATACTTTAGTGTGTTAAACCATTGTTAACTTTATAGCTAAATCTAATGTAAAACAGTTTACTGACCAACACTAAAAATCAACCCAACATTGTTTTGAATCTTTCCGAAGGCTTTTTTAAAAGTTATTTTCTTACATATAGAATCTGTTTTCAAGCAAATCTTAATAAATGCTGCAGCTGTGAGCATGTGAAGACACAAAAGAGAGTACAATATGAGATCTGCAAAGAAGACCTAAAAACATTTCTTCTTTATAGAAGCTTGTAGGTGAGCCCAGTATTTACTTTCATTTATCATCTGTTTAGTCACTGATCATTTTCAGTTAGTGAAAAAAATCATGTATGCAAATATAAGCTGAGAAGGAGCATCAACTACACTAGTCTGTTGATGTGTTGAACATCCAAGTGTTTGGTTTTTCTTTGGAAAAGCAACTGTGTGGAGTTGCTATTCGATACACCATCTGCTGTCAAGTCACCAATGTCATATCAGACATTGTTATTAATAAATGGAGGCAGTTTGGGGCTGTGTAATGTCCCAACTGTATAATAAAGGCAAATAACAAAAGGTGAAAAAAAAACTAACCTAAAAGAAGATTTCTCAGTCAGAATTGGTTTGCTAGGGGGTAACACTTTTCAACAACTGTTGAAAATTTAAGGAACACACCAGAGTACAGAGAAGGAGCCATGTGAGCTAATACCTTTGACACATTCAACGCACAAAAATATTGTAGCAGATCAAGAAAACTCCCATTGCACAATTTTTTCCTGATGTCATGTCCTTGAGAAACGTGACAAAGAGCCAATGACAATGACACAGCTTCTCAGCTTTTCAGAACCAAATCCAATTGGATATCCTCTGGATGTGCGGGAACAATCCCAATACACAGAGGTCCAACCCCACAACCCACAGGACCCAAAGGATTTGCCGTCAACAGCCTAGTGCCAGACTCCACTCAATGTCTCCAGACATCCCTAGCCCAAGCTGTGAAGTGAAGGGGACCAACACAATAGGGGGCAGGTGGTTTTAAAATTGTGGGTGATTTGATTCTCCAACCCGAATAAGTAGGTTAGTCAAATTGATCATTTAATTGGGTAATTATTTGATAGTGAACTAGCTGGCAGTTAAATTTTAACACTCAACATTCAAACAGTGTCACTAACAGAGCAGGCATCTCTCTTATTGTTCACAGCATGTTCAGTAAATGTACAAACTGTTTATTTTCTTTCGTACAATCAAACAGTTGCACAGAGGTGGCTATAAATGGGTCAGACAACTGTTACTACGGATAAAACATGACAGGGTGTAAGCTATTGCAGCAAATCAATTTTGTCAAGCACTGGAGGAAGAACATGACCCATAAAACTTCCTGAAACAATCATTTTTGTCATCAACATTACACTAACAAACATACAGCAGATCGAAGTGCAATCTGTAGCTCTCTGTTGTCTGAGTAAGTGGAGAGGTGCAGCATCCATCCTTCCACTGCCTAAGGTACCGCTAAGGACTACACTGACTGATGAGTGTTAGAAATGGGGGGGTGAGAGTGAGCTTATGTGGGGTTGACTTCTGGGACACTGATGGCCTCTTGTGAGAAACGGGTGTCAACGTTACAGCAAAACACTCTTTCACAAGTGTGAAAAAGCTCATAGAATAAATCCCTACTCTAGACGGCTCCGCCCATTTCCCCTTACACATGACCATTTAGAAAAAAGGTGTAAACCAGAATAAAGCCATAGTCGAGGTCACCTTTATCCTGAGGACAGAGGTGACAGACAATCAGCTGGTGAGATGATAGATGTGCCTCATAAGAGCTAATATAGTGTGTGTCCTCTCCCTCTCTGAGGGCGATGGCAACTAATAAAGGATTGTGAGAACAAAGAACATCATCATCCGAACAGGACATCCTTTGCGCCCTCATCTATATGCTTAATGAACATGCAGTGTGGGAAATGGAGATGAGCTCTCAACATAGCTGATATCACAGGTCTCCATTTACCTGTAATATCGGATTATATATCTGTACTAAAAGGTGAAAACTGCTCCATATTTCTTTTATTACTCTGCAAAGAGATTCAGCTTCTGGTGGAGGTTGCTGCCCACCCACAAAATATACAGTGCAGTGACAACAAAGCTTTCAAAAGTTGATGTTTTCACATCTGACTGCCTCTTGACTAAGGTGGTGTGTAGTCATCTTTATGCCCTTGGTAAGTTGTATCTTGAATACTCATTTTTCAGAGGGCAGTCAGATACAAAAAAATCACACAATCTATAATAAAAAAAAAAAAGTTGTGAATTTTCTCAGATGAAATGCCATTTGTGGATATAGATCCAACGGTGAGATTAAGCTTGAAAACTTATTTTAATCCTGCAAAAGAAAAAAGGTGAAATCTTACAGTACATTTCTCGATTTGTGTGACAGCACCGTGTTTGTCAAAACACAGATACATGACAAACTCAAAGTCATACAGTGTGTGACATGTTTTCACAATTAATAATTCATCACTCGTGTGTGTATTTATCATTTAAACCACAAAACTGGGACACTGTTATTGCTCAATGCAAATTAAGTCAAGTTTACATATATATCATGCAAAACTGCATGCAAAGTTTATCTTCGAGAAACCACTGCACACGAAACGTATGCAGAAATGCACCACAGAGCCAATATACAAAAGACAAACTACAATGCATCTCTTTAACACAATAGTCAAAGGTAGTTAATATGCTTCTGGCTCTGTCAATGACCTTGACATTGAGAAGAGAGTAAAGAGAATGTAAATGCTAAACAACATATGCTACTTCACCACCATACTTTCTAGTGCATTTTTCACAAGCTCAAATATGCCTTTATGTAAGAAATAACATCAGTAAACCTACTCTCTGTGGAAACTTACAGGGAAAAGTTGGCACCTCTACGAGTGTGGAAAAAAAAAAATAGGCTATATTTTTTTTTTCATAGTCTTTATAAACCCATACTGGGAGTTACTATTTCTACTACTAAAGGTACAGTGGGCTGTGCCTTTGAAAGAAACAACTGAAAAAGATGTTTTAAGTGTGAAGAAGGAAAAATGATGGAGAGTTTAAAGCACTGAATGTGAGCTTGCAGACAGTTGGCGACACTGTGGGGGAAATGTCTTTTAAAAATAAGAGGACATTTCTGCATCTTTTCTTTCCTAGTCTGTTATCACACAAAGATTAAATGCTTGTACAAAGAATTGGTGATAAAACTTGGTGAGTGAGAACTTGGCTGTAAGGTGTAATTTCTACGGTCAGCAGATTAAACGGTGGGCAGGCACTTGCCTTGTGTGGATGTGCTCTCCTGTTTGTCATGCTCCTCGTGCCACTGCATAGTTCGATGGTAGCTCAGCATCACCTCCCACAGAGCCTTGCAGAGATCTGTCAGGCAGGGAATGTAGCTGTCAAGGGTAATGTGCTGCCAAAAGAGAAGAGAACAAATGTAAATCAAAACAAGATCACATTGTGTTTTCTTTACAAATTTTCTGACAAAAAAAATTGGGCTGCTTTTTATCACACACCTTTGCCAGAGGTGAGGTGTTATAACACAGCATTGTCAGTGAGACTTGTTTAAAGAAAGAAAAAAGCACATTAACTGGCAAGATTTGTCTTGCCAATTCCTCTACACAACATTTGGATGAGGAACTGGACTTGGAATTTAAAATTCTTTGAGGATTATCTGGCAGAACATTTTGAGTGGTTAAACTGGTGCATCTTGCTACATGACCCACTTTATTGTGAGTTTAATTTCTCAAAAAATGTTTCATTTATAATACACAAATCATTGCTTCATCAATGATGACAAGCAGTCCTGGCTTGAATGCAGTAAAATTGTCCAAACACCACCATGTTTCACAGATGGGAAAGTAACATGCTTCCAAGCAAGTTCTATTATGGTCTCATCTGTCTGCAAATCATTTTTCAACAGGCTCCTGGCTTGTGATGCTTGGTGCAGACTGGCAGTGGTGTTTTAGCTCTGCCACGCACACCCTTGTTGGTTATTATTCTTTGATGGTGGATTTGGGAACAATAACATTAACCAATCTGCCTGGAAGTTACTCTGGCTTGCTTTGTGCCCAAACAGACTATTATTCATCTTGCATTTGGAGTGTAGGCCGAATGCTTCTCTGGAAGGAAACAAACAGAATGACCGTAGAGACCAAGCTCTTCAGAGATGGATTTGTAACCTTTGCCAGCTACTGGAATTATAATTTCCTCACACACCTGGTTGTTAACTTACTGACTGAAAGCGCCTGATTCGATTTTTACCTTAAAATGAATGACTAATCCTGGAGGTTAACAGACAAAATGTAATATTGGATCGGTTTTCCTGTATAAATAGACCAGTTTGGGTTTTATATAATATGTGATTAACTTTCAGGCCATATTTAGGCAGAAAAAAAAAGAAAAAAAATCTATAATGTTTACACACTTTGAACAATCACTGTAATGTACTTCTGTGCAGGTGGATAATCAGTTGCTATCTGTGTC
>JAPMNP010713505.1:0-18233 GCA_029874935.1 Atherina boyeri
CAGCTGGCATTAAATGTCAACAATAATGAGTGAATTACCTGTGATATGCGATTATTAAACAGATATGCCTCACTGAGAGCAATGGAGACTTGGAGATGCGCTCCTTTTTTTCAATACACCTTACCTTCAGCGATTTACCAAATGACACCATGTGATTGATTGGTTGCTTTGGCTCGATCTTGGCAGGCTTCGTGGCCACAGTCACGTGCAGACGACGAAAATCATCTGAGACCTTGTTGCGTGCAATGCATAGGTAGTCTCCACCATCCTTCTCTGTTATTGCCTGGACTGACAGGGTGCCATTAAGATGCACCTTCATGCGTCGGTCAAAACTTTGAATGTCAACACAAAAATGCACATAAATCAATAGAAGTCATACCAAAAAAATAACCAAATATGTTTTGATGCAATCAACAACATTTCTCACACACATATCCTCTGTACCTGTAGTGCATGTCCACTAGCTTCCTGTTAGGGGTCCTCCAGATAATAATGGGGTTGGGGTTGCCGGTCACAGAGCAGTCAAGCTGCAAAATCCCTCCATAGTGAACATTAGAAATGATGGGTGATGTGGAGATAATACGTGCCTTTGTGAAAGGGGACATAGGCTGGGGTTGCAAAATAGGTAAGACTTTTCTGTCATTAGGGAGAGAGGAAGCAACTCTGGTGTTGTTTATACTCTGTGAGACTTTGGTTTTATTTGTTGGCACAGGGGAAGGTGAGAAAACAGTAGAGGGATTTGTTTTTCTGATGTTGGTAAAGAATGTGGGTGAGGGAGTGACTGCTTTATTGATTTTAGGAGATGAGTTAGAGGAAGACTGAGAAGGGCTTGGGGTGAGCGGCAAGTTTCTGGATCTATCAGCCGGATATAGAGGAGATAATTTATTGGAGCTTTGTGTATCTGAGGGGATGCTAGGGATGGCTGATGTCGGGTCTTTAGTGAGAAATGATGTAGGGGAGGGTTTGTCTGAAGAAACCTTTTTTGCCTCTTTATTTCTTTCTTCTTCCTGTTGTCTTTCCATTTCAGCCCCCCCTTGAACTTCTATCCTCACTGTCCTCTTGTCAGTCCCCACTGTATTGATTGCTGTGCACTCGTAACTCCCGGTATCCTTTGGCCCAACTCTGCGTATATGCAGTGTCCCATTGGGAAGGACAAAGAGGTTGCCGTGAAGAAACTGAGATGGGCGAATAAGGGTCCCATCTGGGATTCGCCAACGCAGAGTTGGTGGTGGGGCACCTCGGGCAGAGCAGTGAGCATAAACAGGCCTCCCTGGAGACAAGAGCAGGTGTTCCTCTCTGGGTTGCTGCATCACAGGGGGCAATGAGGACACATGAACACGCACAGAGGAACTGGCGGCACCAGCTGAGTTGGAGGCCACACAGCGATACACTCCTCGGTCACTGGGTAGAGTCACTGAGATATGAAGGGTTCCATTTGTGTCCATGTTAATTCGACTGGAGGATGTCCCAGTAGAGGTTAGGGTAGAACGATCAGGCAAAACCCAAGACAGCAGAGGGTTGGGAATACCATCTGCTTGGCACTCCAGGTGAACTTCCCCGCCTTGATGAATAGTGACTTCTCTGTAACTCGCCAGCTGCATTCGAGGGGGGCGGGTCCAGACTTCCAGGGTTGTTAGTAACCTGTGACGAAGAAGCAGAACACGCTTAATCTTTACTCAATATAGACACATAAAAGTGAATCAGAAGCATTTCAAATATACATTTAAGTTGAAAAATAAATTGCATACATCATATCAACGTTTGAAGAATGATAAAATGGTTTGTGATTTTGTTTGCAAGGACACCAAGTAGATATAACAACCAAACATGATGCATGATCAGTTCATTGTAGCTGTAGCTTCCAGTTGGCCTGAGTAATTACATCAGAAAATATTCTGCACTTTGGTAATTGTAACAAAGCGGTATACTGAATAGTCCATTAATATCCATATCTGCTATCAGTATTCTCACCTGTCACGACCCACGAAGCTGTTTGCGCTGCAGATGTAAGTGCCCCTGTCCTGCAGCTGAACGTTCTGAATTACAAGAGTGCCATTTGGCAAGACTTCAAAACGCTGAGCCCTGGAGTGGATCGACATCACCGCTCCTGAGTGGAAGGCAAGGAGTGAGGCAGAAGAGCAAACAGACAGAGACAAATTTGGAATGGGTAAGTATAAAAACAAAGAGTAAAGGAGCAACAGGGCACACTGGATGTCACAGTGTGATGTAAAGTCAGTGAAGCGGTGCACAAAATGTTCCATTACTTGCTTGCAAAATCTTTCCCCCATAGAAAGCTAAAGAAAAGCCTATTATGAGCGTGCCAGTGTGTAATGTTGGGTGTTAATGTTTTTTTTCCATCACAGTAAAATGTCCTCATATTCATTTAGTCATAGAACACATTTGAGCTAAAATGTAATTCCTTTAGAATTGATGACTTCAGAACGTAAATAAAAAGCTAAAACTGTTCTGTTTCAAAGGTACAACATGTTCATTTTTACACATACACTATGTAATACAAATATGGATAATGAATAAGCAGTTTTAAGTTTTCCAACAGAATCAGAATGAGTTATCAGCTAATGCAGCTAAAGTCCAGTTGATTTATTTTAGCTTTAAACATGTGTGTAATGTCTTAAGCATGAATTAATGTCTTCTGTGTGGTGCATACCTGTAGCAACTTTAGTCCATGTGATGGAGGGTTTTGGTTCTCCTTGAGCTTCACAATGCAACCTGACAGTGCTCTCTGCTGGGAATGACACTGCCCTGATGTGTGGGTCAGCAATCCTTGGTCTAGATCTTAAAACTGGAGCCTGTGTAATACATTTTGAGGAGATTGTTATTTAGGTCAATGAAGCCATTTAAGATTGAATTAATAACTCTTTTGAAAAAATCATAAATGTGTCAGCATTTTGCTGTAATGATCTTCTCAACCTGCAGAACTGTGTTGGTCTCAGTATTAAACTCTTGCATGTGGTACAGTGTGGGGTTAATAACGTCAATAAATCATAATGAAGATATAATGATGAACAAAATAACATTCTTAAATTATTCATTATGTAACAAACAGGTAATGATACCACGTTATGAACAAATTAAAGTTGGCCACGAAGGTAAGATTAAAAAAAAGAATAGAATAATTTTAAAAAAAATCAGGTAAATTCCTTTTTTAAAAACATAGTAACAAAGTGTTTTGTATCGGGAAATGGATGATCCTTAGGAGACTTGAGTTAAAAAACAATGAAACAACCAAAAAAATCTGTATTCCTAAAATGCTTTCGACTAATGAGCTTGGAAAAGTGATTGATTGTGGTTTCAGACTGCCAGGCAGGGAAATTCAGAGCCAAAGGCCCAGTAGGCTAAAGTCACAGGCCAGAAGAGTCCTGCCTGAGGATATGAAGCTGTGGTGTGGTTCATGGATTAACAAGTCAGAAAAATAGCTCAATTGTAGCTCAGTAGTTGTTGCCATGAGGTGCTTTAGACATAATAATCAATTTATGATATCAGACTTAAATCTGACTGGTGGTCAGTGAAAGACGGCTAAAACATGGATGATTCTGGCCTTTCTTAATTTGCCTTATTCTAGCCTTATTATGATAATGATATGTAACAATGCATGAAAATCTATTAGCGCTAATATGTAAATCCCTCAATAAAACTTTGCAATTTTAATTATTTTAAGTGTTTTTCTTCTCTTCCTTTTTATGTAAAGGCGTAAACAATTGCTAATTTTATAAGTATTAAATGACTCATTGGTAGACCCTGAGGTTTTGTCTTGAAAAAAGACCTCTGCATATTATTCCAAACATGTTTTGTTGTTTTTGTGTTTAAAAGATTCTCAAAACACATATTGTTGTTCATTATGCATTATGCTTTTCATCTCCTCCTAGATCACTGACAGAGCTCTAAAAATCCATGAAACAAGGGGACTGTCATTAAACATCCCTCAGTTTTAATGGCAGGTCATGTGGATAAAGATAAGAATGTTTTCAGTGTTATTATGTGTTTTCAGCTAAGCTTTCACCCCAAGGGCTTTCACGAGTGGGTATAGTATGTGTATGCATGTGCATGCTGTTATTTTCTGGGTCAGAAAATAAATGTTAATCGGAATTTCACACACTGTGGAGTACATTTAGAATTGTACTGATGAAATAAATAACTAAATGACTGCAGCAGGGGAAAAAGGGAAAACATTAAATGAACAAATAAACAACAAATGATGGTCATAGCTTGGCTCACACATAGAGTATGTGTTCTTGCTTTTAGAGCTAGTGTTGGTAGCTAAATTGCAAACAAAATAAAAATATACCATTTGAACAGATTTGGACTCACCCTTGGAGCAGCAGGGAGTGAAGACGAGGAAGGCCGGTGGAGTCTGCTGCTGTGTGAATCTGGAATAGAGTTAGCTCCGGGGTTTTTCCAGTCAGTGGGAGGTCGGATCTGGTGTGGTGCTCCAGAAATTAGCCTCACTCGGTGGTCAAGTTGGCCAGTGGTGGACATGTCTCTGAATAAAGCTTTGATAGTTGTTGATGCTGTAGTTGTGGTAGTGCTAGAAGGAGTATCGAGTGTAGTAGCTGTAGTAGCGGGAGGGATTTTCGTCACAGTAGTTGGAGTCGTGATTGCAGTAGTTTGTAACATAGCAGAGGACGTTCTGGGAATATCATTAAATGAGATTGTGGCACTATTTGAAGTAGCGCTGGGATCCATTGTACTTAGGTAAACTGTAGCGGTAGAGGTCCCAGTTGTAGAAGTAATAGGGGAAGTAGTAGGTGTTGTGGTGGTAATAGTAGAAGTTATAGAGGTGGTAGTGGTGGTGGAGGTGGGAGCAGTTGAAGTATATCTGGTAGTGGTGGATGTTGGATGGACAGTAGTGGTTGAAGCAGACATAGTCTGACTTATTGAATTGGCTTTGGGTAATGTGTTCTCTCTGGTCATAAAGGTTGAGATATGTTCAGCGCTGCCAGCATAGCTAACTCTCTTGGGAGCAGCTGAAGGAGATGTTGTGGTTTTTGCAGCAACGGTGCTGGTTGAGGGTACACTAGGGACTGAGGAAACAATGAAAAAGTGAGTGGTTGAAAAGAGGGACTCACCCATGACATTCCTCTCTAGCTCTTCTTGATGTTTGCTTGGCGGTCTCTCGGGATGTTTGCCTGAGGCTGTTTGTGTTTCTGTGTGCATCTGCGTGCCATGTGTCCTATCATGTGTGTCTGGCACATGTGTTTCTGAAATCACAATATCAGAATGAGTGGTTGCTGGTGTAATGTTAAAAGTGGGCTCCTCTGTTTGTGGTATCTTCACTGGGTGAGTCATCATGTCTGTGTATGTGTCTGTGTGGGCAGGGGAGGGAATCAGTGAGGGTGAGGCTGAACTCAAAGTGGACATATGATCATCAAAAACAGGGGGCGTGAGAGGATTCAGAGCGACACTATTTGGCGCAGTTATAATACGATTATCCGTATGCCATGAAATTGCTGGAAATGTGGACGTTGAAACTGTGGTAAAGTCAGGTGGCACGGTTTGAGAACCTGGGGTCACAGGTTCAAGCATAGGCTTAGGTGGCGTCACTGGTCGGGCCCTTGGCCTGTTGATTCGTCTTCGCTGGCCAATCTTCCTGCGTGAGTTCCAGGGGTTTTGAGGCCGGGAGTTTGGGACCAAATTTGGAAATAATCCCTGTTGAGGATTTTGAGGCCTTGTTCTACCTTGGTTGGGGCTTGTACCTGGCTTATTCTCCTCACTTAGCTCTTGAACAATTTCATTTGTTCCTGACATCTGATTAGATGTGACTGTTTCTTCCTGTGTCTCTGGCTTCGCTGTTTGTGGGCCTGCTTTCTCTATCTCTATATGCATCTCTGTCTCAATATCAGTTTCTTTTGACCTCTCTGTGCCACTCAACAACCCTGAGTCTGTAGTTGTTTCTGTTTTTCTCTGTGTGTCAGTATAACTAGGCTGAATGGGCTGTGGGCGTTCTTCTAGAACAGAATCATCCAGTGATGAACCCTCAGTTTCAGCATCAACTCCTGCTCCCTGAGCTCTGTTTGTACCATCATTTTCTTCATGTCTGCTTGTGTCTTTATTTTTGGTTCCCTGAATAGGGTCAGCTGTGGGATTTTCTGTGGGGCTGACTTGGCTGTTACTGGTGTTAGCAGTCTTTTGGCGAATCTTGGCCAAGAGGTCAGCCCATTTCTTCGGATCTATCCTATGTTTGTTTGCAGTAACTCTGTGTCTATTCTGAAAGCGATCTCGTCGCTGATCAGAGAATGAAACTGGCCTTCCACCCCTCCTCAAAGAGCCTTCTCTCTGAGGACCGTGTTTTTGTAGCTTTCCAGTCGGATTCCATCTATCAGGGTGTGGTTGGAGAGGTTTTGGAAATCTTCTATTGCCTAAAGGAGTTCTCTGCTCTTTTCGTTCCTCTTCATCTCCTGACCCTTCGTCCACCTGACTGAATAATGGGGCCCGTATCTTTGTTGACCTACCTGAAGCTGACTGTGGTCCACTGGGAAATGAAGTTTCAAGTGGAGAAATATGTTGTGAATTAATATTTAGCTGCATGGACATAGAGTCACTACCGTACTGGTTGACTGCAATGCAGCGGTAATGACCCACATCTCTCAGAGAAGGGTTAAGTATAGAGAGACTACCATTTGACTGCATCATCACTCCACCTGATACAGCTAACCCCTCTCTTATTACATTTCCATCCGGAAAAATCCAACTCATAAAAGGTTCTGGTGAACCAGACACTTTGCAGGACAGACTGACAGTTTCCCGAACGGCTCCAGTGACAGAGGGACCAACCAGCTCGCCTGCATGTGGAACAGAGGACTCCTCCACCACCAGGCGCAGGGGGAGCACATCTATGTCCCTTCCAGCCTGAGCGATGCAGTAGTAAATCCCAGCATCAGACAGTTTGACTTTTTGTAGAAGTAATCCCAAGGTTGAAGCCCGGAGCCGTCCATCTAAACTACTGGAGGGAGAGCTGAGTTTGGATCCATTTGGAAGAATCCACAGAACCTTGCACTTGCCCGAACTAAGAACAGGGCAAGACAGCTCAACCTTACTGCCTGCTACTGCTGCTAGTGCTGTGGAAGTATGATTTGTTGAAATCAGCACCCATGGATGAGAAGCAGGGAAAGTTGCTGAAAGATGGGATGTAGGATCGGGATGAGCAGAAACTCGTGTTGAGTATATCAGTTGAACTTTATGTCTGTTAGACTGCACTCTATTTAGCAGGATGCTAATGGCTGGCTGTAGTAACCATTGTGGTCTGGCTTTAACAGATGCTCTGACTCCAGTGTGATAATATCCATCTGTCTCTGCAGATTGCTTGTAGCGGTAGGCCAACGTTGGGGCTTTGCTCAGCATGATCTCCCTTTCCAGGCGAGCTGCAGTCTCACTGTAGTAAGCCAGAATCCTCCACAGTTTCTCATAGCTCATTCCCTCTATAGGGCATTCCAAGGAGAGTGACAAAGCAAGGGGGAGAGGAGAAGAGGAGGTCCGGGAGAGATCTGGTGGAGGGGCAATATCCTGAGAGTCAGAAGAGTGAGTGATGTTGCAGCTCAGATCAACACTGTTCCCTTGTTGGTCGGATAGACCCAGAGAGACACTGCCTAAAGGCTCTCTGAAGGTCTCACTTGATTGGATTTCACTGAGGTCAGTCTCCAAAGGTGTTTCTTTGCCTGGGGAGTGGATGGTGGCTGAAGTGCACGATAATGCTGTCTGGTCAAGCAAGCCCTGCCCTTGAAGTGAAGTGGGCGAGACACAGACTGGACATTGAGGACCACTGGGACATTTCATTAGGCCTAATTGTAAAAATAAAAAGGGAAAATGGTTTTATGTCATTGAAGATCATTTTCTAACCTGACTGTTATAAAATAGCAGCTATACAAATATTTCAGTGCACGTTTCATATATTTGCACATATGTGTGAATATCAAAGTAATCTATTAGTCATACCAGCTCATTTTAAGCATTCATCACCCTTCATGTCTCTCACTAATTAGATATGGCGATTTAATCTTCTCATAAATCAGAAATATGCATCACTTCATTATCATGCCACAATCATTAGCCTATACATCAGCTGCCACACATCAGTGCTGTCATCATAGATTAGTCATGGCAGGTTAAGCCTGGCATATCAATGAGATACATTTCACAGTTCGGCTTTCTTTCACATCTCAATAAAAGCCACAAGACACACTGGGAAAGATAAAACAATAGAGGAAAACAATGAGTATTGTGTGACAAAGGTGCAGAGTGGCAGTCAAAGCCATTATGATAACAAAACCAGATGTATCAAAAAGTGTCCCCTTCTTAGCACCTGAAGGGATTTGTCATGCATTTTTGGTTAATTTCTCATGCTCCATTTCACCTTATCTATGTCTTTTCAGTCTCAATAATCAGACAATCAAGTTCAAGGACAAAGAAATAGGTGGCAGATGTGCACATGGAAGCTAAAACCATACGTGAAAACAAAACATTTTTTAAGACATGACAATCACCTGGGTGAGACAGACTCCACGTGAGAAGCCAATTCATCCGACAGTCACAACTCCAGGGATTATCCTGCAGCGCGAGAGTCTCCAAAAGAGGTGCTGTTGCTACACTGTCTTTAGGCAGAGTGGTGAGACTATTGTTGGAGAGGTCTAAGTGTCTGCGTGAAGGAAGAATAAAGCAAAATTAATTATATGAGGACAGAAAGGGAGGATACAACCATTTAAAATCACGATCAAACGACTGATTAAATCATAGCATTTTCTGCAAGTTTTATAGTTTTCCTCATCACTTTCCTGTTCATATTTGCTTGAGTTATTATTTGCCAGATCTGCAAGATAACCGAATTTTGCTTTTAGTTACTGATTTTGACTATCACTGCTGCACATATCAAACTATTTATGTTTGCATTTAAGTTTCTTTTGTCATCAGAACACATAACCATTGCTTTTGTGCCTTACAATAGGTGTCAAAGCTCACCTCAGTGTAGAAAAGTAATATGTATTCAGGAGGGAGAGTGTGCACAGGGTGTGAGGGTGCAGCTGATGCAGCCTGTTCCCTTGCAGACGAAGCAGCCTGAGGCTAGGCAGCTGGAGCAGGGCCCGGGGGTGGATATGCTGGAGGAGGTTGTGATCCAAGTACAGGCGAAGCAGTGAAGTCAGACCAGAGAAGGTCAGAGATGAGGAGATTTCTTTCAGCTTGTTATAGCTTAACTTTAGTATCTGTGGGAGTGAATAAAATGAAGGATTAAAAGAAAAGACATTGAGTCTGATTAAAAAACAAGTCTATGTTAGGATCATAAGTCTGTAACTTGACACCATGTGCTAGTAAACTAAGTTTACAACAAATGAGTTGGAATGAGGATGAAAAACTGAACAGAAACTTCAGCTGAACAGAAATTGCTTTTTAAGTTTTTTTTTAAATATGAGGAAATGTTTCTAGCAGCTCACAATCTCACAAGCCCAAAAAATTCCCACAGTATATGACCAAATACCAAATTTATATTCATATACGAGCCGGGCCAAAGCAGGGGAAACTAAAAGGATATTCTAGAACTGACGGCCCACAGCTTTCCCAATATGAAATCTAGCCCTCTATCCCTCGCATCAGAAACTAAGGAGTTTATTGGTATTCGAGGCATGTATGAAGAAATAAACAAACATATAGGAAGGATTCACCGGATTTTGTTTTGTTTATTGTAATTATTAATCTGTAAGTTTTATGATAAACATGACCTCAAGGGAGGCTTAGCTGGATGAGTTTCAGCTGCTGACAGATCTAACATGTGAAGATGTCAGCACATGGAAATGTGGATCCTATTATCACATAGTGGCAAATATATCAGTATCTGCCTGGAGATGAAAGAAACAATTGCTTGTTGAGTAATATCACTTCCCCGCGGAGTGCTAACTCTGCCCTAAGGTTGCAGCTAAAATGTCCACTGTGCCTCCTATCACTGAACAGTGAGAGGAATAATGGCACATAAGTTATGCATCAGTTGGGTAGAAATTAGAAAATGTGCTGAAAGTGAGAACAAAATCATGTTGACTGTTATAGCTTTTTGACAAATGCTGCATATGTAGATAATCCCTGCATTGATCATGTTGAAAATTGAAATCTTTCCTGACTAACAGTTTAAATGTAATCATCTGTCATAAGCAGAGAGTTGTGGAGGCTGCAAAGTTTAAGTGCTGCACATGTGGAATATTTGGGAACTGAGTTTTTTGCAAACCAGTATGCTAAATAGGCCCCCTCATGGTTGTTGTTGCCTGAGGCTGGAGACTGATTAAAGTCAACTTTGTGAGGATTTTTCACATCTGTGTCCTAGAAAAGCTATAATCTCCTAAAAGTCAAGGGGTTAAAAATGAGAAAAAACACTGAGATATTTCCCGTATTAATGCACAAAAGACGTATCTTCTAACTTGGTTTATAAAAGGACGGTTCAGGACATTCAGTACAGGCTGCTTTAAGCTGCTGAAGAAATGGGTCAACTTGCAGAATCATTTCTTACTGAAGTTACAGTGAGTATGGCTGTTATTAAAAGCAAACTCAAGACCATTTTGGTCTGGCTCTTAAATTAATTTTAATTATTAATGTTCCCATTAATCCATTTAATGCCATTAAGTGTCATATATGTTTTTTAAACTTTATTTCTATGTTTGATCTCAATCTGAAAATACCACCAGAATTCATCAATTTAACTTTTTCCAGTCAAATTTTTGAGATTCATGAGATTTAGAAATTGTTTCCAAAATTCAGTCACTTATTAATTCAAATTCCTTGCCTCCTCTGCCTCCTCATAATGCCGTTGTAGAGGGCCAGAGGTTAGTGCATGTTGCTGTTGCTCTTCTTTTTAATTACCTGCAAAGATTTCATATCTCTGAACACCTCATCTGGAAGATGATGGAGGTCATTGCTGTGAAGCATTAGAAGCTCTACCTTCCTGAGCCCTGCCAGAGACTTGTTAGGAAGCCTGCTGATGCTGTTGAACCTGCAGAGGCATCGACATAAAATCATTAAACAAACCATTCTGTATAGGCTCATTACCTAACTCTACAGTTTTGGCACCCATGCCTGGCTCTGCAGGTGCTCTGACTGGGGGAACTAGAAATTTTTAGCTCCAAATCACGCACATATGTTTGTGTAAACATGAATATTTGTCTAGTAAGTGCATTCCCATACCCTAAATTTATGCGTCGTGTGTGTGCAGGCAGACCAGGAGGTATGGAGAGAAGTGAACGGAAGGTACAGTGGACTTCGTTGGCCTGATAGCAGTTACAGCTCCTGGGACAAGATTGGCCCCTGGACATCTCAAATGTGAGCATCAGGAGTGCCAGCAAAGCCACTGGCACACACACACTCCCAAACATCTTTGCTCGGGGGAGGAAAGGCTAAACAGAGTTTTTCACTGCCAATGAGAAAAATGGAAGTCAAGAAAAAAAAGGCAGAATGAAAATGCATCACAGTGTCTTTCGCTCTCTCTCTCTCTCTTTCTCTCTCTCTCTCTCTCTCTCTCTCACACACACACATACACACACACACACACGCGCACACAAAAATAAACGTGCACACACACGCACACAAAACAGGTTAAATATAGCCTATAGCCTACAGGTCAAAATCACAAATTTTACCCACTAGACAAAGCATTCCCAAAAACAAATAACAACATGTTACATCCACAGCCATATTTGGAATATGTAAAGCTCTAATGTAAATGTAACCCACTTTTTGCGCGTGCACGCTGGATCAGCTGGGTGGCACTTTATCGATAGCAAGTTCTTGTTAAAAAAAAAAAGAAAAAGAAAGAAAAAGAAGCACATCAGGATCTATTTGTAAACAATGAGAATCATTGTTTACAATGAGAGATTTAAACTTAGACCACACAGAAACTCCCCTACCCCCTTTCAGCTGATCACACACGGTATTCACCTTACAATCACGAAACCAACTGTAGAGTCACTGTTGGAAGAAGCTTTCCTGGTCGTTCAAAAGAAAGTTTCGCTCCGTAGCAAGAAGTTTTCGAGACTGATAGATTATTTAAAATGCGTGACTGTAGTTGATAAGATCATACCTTGCAATCTTCTTGTGCGGACGCATTAATTATTTCACAGAATTATTCATTTTCCCCATCAAATCATTTTAATCCAGTAGCATGGTTCGGAAATTTCATGTGCAATTAACCAGCCCATTCATCCAATTGTAAGCATCATGACACTGAACACCGCGAGGAAAACCCTAAAAAGTAACACTTCCTGACAACAAAACACAAGTTTAAAAATAATCTCTGAAGTACAATCCAAGTGGTCTTCTTGTGCGTCACTGGAGAAGAAAAGAAGCGCTTGACGCGGCAGGCGGACTATTTTCAAGCGCGCCTGGCGCTGTGTGTAAAACGTGTGTTCGTGTATGGGTTTGTGTACGGGATAGTAAGTGTGTATTTGAGTCTGAAGAGGGACTGGTCTGAAGTGTAGAGAGTGACGCTCAAGAAGAAGGGTCTCTCCAAAGAGGGGCGGAAACCCAGAAGTTAAAGCGCGTCATGCTGCCTCAGTCTACTTGGAGAGTGATAAAACAAACATGCTGATCTTTCAGAATATCACGAAGCTTTCTTATTAAGATAATTATTCCATTGAATATTTTCTGAAGAAAAACAGCCAATTTCAAATGGTAAGACCACAAAATATCAGATTTTGGTTTCTGTTACCTTCCAAAATAAGATAAAGGACATCTATGTAGTTTCAGAACGGTGTCAATCAAACATCTAATGCAGCCATTATATATTGGTGTCATTGAGGGCTAAATATGGGATTGCCCAGTCTTTTGTTTGATCTCAAATTCGCAGACACCTCACTGATTGCACCTCCCTCTGAGAGACTTGAATGAAGGCAGAACAAAAATAGACAGATACTCCTCAGCTGTTGTCCCTGTAAGTACCCCCCAACATTTACACACCCCACCCATCCCCCTCTGTCTCTGCATGTTTGCAACAGTGTGATTAAATTCCGTCAAGAAGGCAAGACAGAGACTGTTCTCACACAAAACTGCTGCAGATATTCTTACTGTGAGAAATCAGCCTGAGTCTCTTCATTCATGCCCTCTCTGTTTCTGTTGGTTCCTGTCCCACCCCCCCCGCTACAGGGGGCAACAGTGCCAGAGATCAGCGGCAGATGTGAGAATAAGGTCACCACTGGAGAGTTTTGAATTCTCACATCAGCTGCCTAAATAATGGATTGTAACATTAATCTTGAATGACTGTTGATACCCTGCAGCTTGTGACAGTCGACAAGTGAACATCCGCAGACGTCTTAGCGGATGTGATTGGAAGCTTTACAATCACCAGCAAAATTCTTTCTGATGTTTTTCAGCAGATGATCCAATCTTCACCACCTTATCACCCCTGTCTCTGCAGGCAGTGTTGGTCTGTGAGTGCGTGGCACTTGTCATGCTGAGTTCATCCCCTGTAGCTGTAATATGGCGGAGAAATGCATTAGGCTCAGTCCCAGCTCTCTTCATTGCAATGCTCAACACTGTTATTGGAATGTAGTGGACTATAATAAATGAATTACTGTCGGTCTGACTGGAAACAAGTAAGGAATAAAGACATAATGTAATATCAATGGCTCCTTGGTGGAGCTGAGTGAATGAAAGGAGACAGAAGAAAGGAGAAGAGAATGAGAAAGAAGCCACCGTGCATTTGCCTTCTTCTGAGGACAGTTTGCAGCCCTAAATCAAACAGCCTATCAATCTATGAATCAATAGATATACAAGATATTTTAAGTGCTGGCTTGCAACCTCTAGTGGACAAGCTATTACAGGCTGCCTTCTGTTTCAGATTACTTGAAAAAACCATTGTGTTATTTTGCTGCTTAAAGTAATTAGTTTTTATCATGCTAAAATCCTCATGGCTGCACATTTAATCATTTAAATTCCAAGCAAAGAAGGTTAGTGTGGGAAAGTCCCCAACCTCTGGGCTGAACCAAAAAAAAATGGAAAGGTGCTCAAAAGAAGACCATGTCAGGAAATGATTTATCAGTGGACAATATCAGCAAGCCATCTTTCAACATGTAAATATGACAAGTTTGCTCACAGGTTTATTTCTATACTTTAAGCTAACAGCCTCCCCAAGAATGTATGGAGACAGAACTGATATTAAACTTCAGCCATCCAACCTACAGACAGCCAAAGTGTCAAGTAATGGATCCTCATGGGAGAAACATCTGTGAGCAATCACATTATTATAACTAAATAGTAAATTACTTCCCCACAGTGTGCATGACTTACTCTGATGTGTCAGGAAAAACTTCAACCCCTCCTCTCTTTGAAAAATGTTATCCATTACAAATACTATTCTATTTGAGCAAAATTGGCATTTTTTTCCACCTGTTTTGCCAGGGTCCTTTAACCCCATGGAGAGCTCTCAGAGTTCTCAGCAGTGAAGCTAAAATCTTACCAAAGGGAAAAACACCTTAGCAGCAAACCCATCAGTCAAACTGTGGTAGTACAGCAGCTAGTTGAAAATCACGTAGTAAAAGAGAAATGACAGACCGGTGGCATTCACAAAAATGTATTTAAAGGACTCTCAGAGCCTGCGGAAAAAGATTATCTGATCTGATGAGTCAAAAAGTGATCTATCTTTGCAGAATTCCAAGTACTAAATCCAGGAAAATGCAGGATCAGCCAGTCATTAGTGGAGGGAGCATAACTCTAAAGGGGTGGTCACAGCGAAAAACTATAAATATTACAAAAATATAGTAAAAAAAAAACTTTTGGAGTGTCCATAAGGTGAAGCTGGGTTTACACTTCACCTTCCAGATCAAAAGTGACCCACAACATGTAGCCATAGCAATATTGGAGTCAACCTCCAATAACACTGGAAATAATCAATGACATTACATTGCAGAATCTCTAGATCTGACCAACACTGACAAAAAGAACAGGAAAAACTTTAAAAATCCAGTTTTGCTAATTGTATACAGGCTGAGCCATGACCATTTGAAGCTGAAACTGCTTCTACAAAGTAATTGTTTAAAGAATATTTTTGCAAATGAAAGAATCATCTTCATTTAATTTTCAAAAGATTTCAAAGATCATGTTTTCACTTTGTTATTGTAGTTTGATGAAAGTATGTGAAAGATGCCCATTCCCTATTTGAAGGTGAAGTAATAAAGAAAGTCTAAATACTGTCTGAAGGAGCTGTACTGTCCTTAAGAAGAAGCTCTCTTTGCCTGCCAACAAGACTCCCCTACTGAGATTTCAGAAAGTACACTGGTCATCAGCGCTCTCTACCTTTCGCCTTCGGGATGTGGTTCCATGTAGGTCAACAACTGGAATGCTGATTCATGAATTCAGGAAGTAAACAACTTAGTGCCGAGAGGAGACCAGCTTGCTAATACATAATTTGAAACCATGCATGTATTCTTTTTTATCTCCCTTTGATCTGCAAAAGTAATCTCTAAAAAAGAAAACTGGCAAAGGAAAAAAAGATCATTGCATTCAATTAACTTGTGTTCTTCTCCCAGCCGTGCTCATTGCATTATTCATCTTTTTTTAAACAATGATTTGGGTCTTTTCTTTAATCAGAATGCAGGTTGTGTCGGGGCCTATTGTGTCAGAAAATCACAGAGCAGTAAATAATTTGCGAAGTAGATAAGGTGCAGAGGTATTTCTATAAAGGAGCATCATTTAACTTAATTTCTGTCACTAAAACATGATCACTTTTTCTCAAAAACAGATTACTCTGCTTGTTTACCCTGGAATTCATATGTTACAATCTTGAAAGGCAAAAAATAATTAAATAAAAGAAAAATAAGCATGACAAGTGCCTCTATGCAAGGTTCCCTTACAAAGCATAAGAACAGGAATAGAGAGATCAAAAGGATGCCAGAAGTTACCCTTTGAAAAAGCAAAAACTTGAATTACATTCTGCATGACTTTAAGGCTCCGAGAGGGTTGAGGCTGGGGGGGTCATTAATCATTGGTTAAAGGCAGAGACAGGTTGTCTCTCAGTGGAACTGATGAGCCAGGCATACAGTAGCACACCGTGAGAGCAGCCCTCTTCAGAGGTCATAAAATATTTTCTAAAAACTGAAATTATAATTATCATTTGTTCATTATTGGGAAAAATATGTTACTTTACAATCAATCAACTCACATGGCAGCTTTGCCCACCTGCAGTAGTATTATATTTCTGTAAATTCCTCTAGCGAACAGATTAAGAATTAATACATGCCTTACTTTCTCTTTGGCTGAGTCTCTTTATGAAATTCTTGGTCTGGATAAAAGCTAACCTTCCTGTAGTCTGCTTTAAACTCATGCTGCTCTTACAGAGCCTGTAGGCCATCCGTGGCTCCAGGACAGGGACCCTGTGGTCTGCTATTAATCTGAAGCTCCCAGCACTGCATGGAGTCAAGGCCTGTCTGGCCAAGAGCTAAGCAGGGAGCCATGGCAGGACTCCATCAAACGATGGCTAGATGGACACAAGGACTCAAATCTGCTCCTGAGGCATGAATATTTACCTTAATGGGGTCATATATTAAAGTTCAAACATTTGGTAAAAAAGAAAAAGAAAAAAGGAAACAGAAAATAGGTCACTGACAAAGAAGATTAAGATAAAAGCAGGAAATAAGGCTGGGAATGTAAGAAAAAAGACTTAAAGGGGTCACAAGGGTCTGTGAGGCTAAGAAGATGGGGATAGAGATCTTCCAGATTGATACCTGTTAGAAAATGGACAACTGACTGGAAGCAGGGTCTGTTGGGTAAGTATATGTGGTGATGAGAGGTGGGGGGTGTTGTGTGGTGATCCTGAAGGCATGTCATCTGATGGCCTGTGGTCCTTTACATATGCGCCCCATGACAGGGTCTCTGAAATCAACAGGAAACATCAACACACAAAGTACCACAAAGAAAATGTCAATAACAAAAGCTCAAAGTGGCGAAGTCCTTTTCTTTTTTGCACCGGAGATTTTTCTCACCCCTCGCTCTTCTTTTGCACGGAGGATAAAGTATGTCACCCTGCAAGGACAACTCGTCGACGTTGTCTCCCTCTATAGTCACATTTTCATCAACTCAGCAATCTCAGTAAGACATCATTATCTTTTTCAATTTACTTAAGATATAAAAGTTTCACCCCAATACATGAGAGAGTAAGTTAATTTTCTCTCATACCAAAAGTCAGAGGGATGTATTTATTACAAATTATATCCCTAGTTACAAAGATAAAGCCATTTAGATTAGCATAAGGAATGAACACAGTAAGGAACAGCTGGCCTGGCTCTGTCTAAAAGTTGAAAACATTAATGAGTAATTAATCAAATGACTAAGCCAATGTTCCTGCAGAGCTAATTCTGCAAACATGCTTCTGCTTTAGCCTTTCATTTGAACCCTACAATACAGGACTCACATCACTGTGAAGTGTTTCTTTGTTGGCGACCTAAAATTCCTCAGGGGCCTGTTTCCTCTGCTTCATGGCCCTGTTCAGAGAAGCACAGCAATACTTTTGAACAGCAATACTTTTACTATTGAATCTGGACCGCAGAGGGAGACAATAAATTCCTCTGTTTTGATGGGGAAACAGTTGAAATGACTCCAACCTAATTTGAAAAGAAGAAGTGTGTCTTTTATCTCATGCGACTATCTTAGCTGTAACTAATTACTTCAACTGGTGCAATCCACCATTCAGGTCCATAAAGGCTATTCACATGGAAGTGTGAGTAAATATCAGGCCAACTAGCTGAATTTCTTTTTTAGGTTTTTCTCAGGTCCCTCGAGCTCTTCAGGCTTTGTTTCTCACTCATGGCCGGAGGCTGAACACAAACTGCAAGATTCTGTGGACTAATTTAACTGAAAAGGTCATAATCAATTTTGATTAAATTCTAAAGAAAAAAACATCTGAGGAGGAAAAGAAAGGATGCAAAAAATATGACTGACTGTAATTGGCTCTGGCATAATTGGGATTAAATCTTTTCTAAACAGAAAGAGAAAACGCAGTGTTGACACGATCTTGTCCTTCTTGTAGTCCGAAGAAATAGTTTTTTCTTTGAATATTGAGACAGATTTTTAATCACTTGCGTAGAAGAAATGTAGGAACTTGTTGATGCTTCAAGGAAAAAGGCTAGTTTCTTTGCTATAATCCCACTAGTGCTGCCAGTGGAGTGTTCAGCTCTGAATATTAAATACCATCAGGGTGTAAGTTTGCTGACATGGGATGTAACCTTCGGTCATGTGCTTTGATATGAACAGTCTTAGTG
>JAPMNP010713525.1:0-11876 GCA_029874935.1 Atherina boyeri
TTTTGTGTTGGCCTCTGTGATTGAGGATTTGAGGAGAGGATGTGAACCTGCTGTCAGCTGTACGGTTGGCTGGCCGGGCGCTCAGTCTCCGAGGAGCAGCAGAGTTCCAGGAATCAGGAAGCAATCAAAGCAAGCCAAAGCATCTAATCATCTGAATTCAGGCTTGTCCTATGCACAACTGGACAAGACACTTCAAATGGTGCAAAAGAAGTTTCAAAATCATCCTCATTTGCATAACTCTGCAGAAGGTTTTTTCTTCTTTTTTTTAAAGTGCTGTCAAACTATCATCCTCTTCAGATTGTAAAAAATCTCCAGCGGGGCTTCTAGCTTCCTGCAGCTTTGCAGATGGTCAACGCACAGACTTTGCCAGCAAGCTGACGTGGGTCTGACCCCAGTCAAAAGCCCTTAACCCATTTCTACACATTACCTCCAATCAGGCCTGACCAATCAATACCGGCTATCCCAGAGGAGCCAGTCCACTGTGACATTTGCGTACCATGTCTGAGTGTTTCAGGCTTTTGTGACAGCAGACGAAGATTATTTGTGGTTTCACAGCTGAGCCTGTTCAAATTGAAAAAAAAACACCTCAGACTTCTAACAATGTATGCAAACATCCTCAGTGGATGTTTTGCCGGTTTGATTCCTTTCACTGGCGCTCTATAGAACCAGGTGGCCCTGTTTGGCCATTGAGAGGAAGGAGGAAGGGCGAGGTCAGTGGCTACAGAGAACGTACGGGTCACCTGCATGGAAATAGGAGCACTCCTGCTGCTAGCAGATAAAAGGCAGTGCGCCCATCCAGAACTGTCCCCGACATGTCCAGGAACTGCAGCCTGACTCCGGCTCAAGCACCGCTGGTGGGGGTGGAGATTGATAACAGCTTTTAAACAGTGCAGACTTCCTCGAGCAAGCCAAGTCTGATAGTGGAACAAGTTTCTTTTTTTTTTTTCATTGAGGGNCTTTTCAACAATGCTCCACTTGTCCTTTTTGTGGCTCTATAAGTAACTTCTACTGACACTGCATTGTACGTCTGTTTACCTCCACAGAGTTTTATCACAGTCGAGATATAAAGGTTGACCAGAGAGACATCCTGCTCAGGGGTGGCGCCAACTCAACCCCACCGGTCTCTTGACAGTAACTGGAGCCAAACCTTTGATTACAAACCACATCACACTAGCACTTAAGGTTGTCTAGTTAACCGTGTGGTCTCGTGGATCTGTTGCATCATTATGAAGAAACACTTCCTTTAAAAAATGAAACATGTTTTAGTGCAGAGATCAACAACTAGTTAAATTTAACTTTAAAACATTACAAACATAACACCGCCATGCTATAAATTTCACACTACCCCTCGACTGTAGACTCTGTAAATACACTCTTTCCAACATGCTGCAAGCTGCTCCGAGGGTGGAGCGAACAGTGTCAGTGGCGCTCGGGACTTACAGCGAGCTCAGACCAGAGCCCGCGACACGACAGCAAAACCACAGCGCAGCAATTAAATATCAAAGCCCCTTCAGAGCCAATACAGCTAAATGGAATATGAAGAGAGCAACACGCACCGCAGACTGACAGGATGACATGAGGACTGCAGTCAACAAGAGTTAGAAGTAAAGAAAAGAACTTTTGACCAGGAAAACCACTACTGAGTGGGAGAAGTGGACATTTTCAGCTGATTTGTATGTACTGCAGCATTATTTTTTCTAATAAACTGCAATAAAATTGGAGGAGGGTCAATTAATCAATTTGTGTGAGGATCAATTAAGAGTGAGGGGATTGAGCCATTTCTGCTTCTAAATGTTAGGACAAACCAAATAAATGGACATTTCTAAAATGACTTTTTTTTTCTTTTTTGCCTTCTTGACCACATAACGGCCTTTTTCGCCTCTGATATTTCTTCATTTTTCTGTTGTTTCTGATTTTAATCAATTATATTTCTTAGTAAAAACCAAAAACATGCAAGCAGATTAAAAATGTATAAAGATGCTGCTGAAAAAATGCTCACCGAGCTCCTATTTAGGTTGTGTTTTTAAGAATTATCTTAATTTATTTACACTTGTTTGTGGATTTAAGCTAAGTATTTGTTTTTCTTAGTTATCAGATAACACCAGTGGCACTTTCTAAGACTTTTCACACGATGAAACAGGTGCAAACAAAAAATAATGATCCGTCCTGTTCACATTCAGTCACAGTGGCCTGCTGAGCTTTGACTCTCTCTTTCTGTGTGTGTGTGAATGTGTGTGTTTTCGTACGAGCCAGTTCATGCATGACCTCACTGTGAAAATGTGTACCTCCTGATACAAGGACCCCTCGGTCAAACGCATGAATCATGTGTTTGTCTTTGGTGCAAATAAAAACTGTCAAGGAACATCAGAGATCCACAATAAGACTTGTTATCTCCACCTCCTTTCCTTTGCAACCTTCTCTTCCTCCACTGTTTTCTTGCTCTCTATGGCTGCATTTATTTGGTAGCATTCCAGCCCTAAATGCCTGCCCGTTGAGGGGGCGGGGGGGGGGCGAAAATGGTGAAAGCTGGCTACAATGGTGGACGCCAGGGCGATTGTGCAAATGAACAAACAAGGAGAGGTGAGTTGCACAACCCAGACACAAAACACACTCCATAAATGATGATCAGATCGGGTTCCCACAGAATTTATTTCAATGCCATTCCAACCCCCCCTCCCATCCCATCTCCTGTATCTGGTCCTACAATGGGACAGTTAGGAGGATCAGTAAGTAAAGTAGTATTTCCTTTCTCTGTCCATCCTCATGCAAGAAAAGAAAAAGAAAAGAACTCTTTTCCTCTCCACTACAGGGACTTGTTACACCAGCTGTTCTATTCAAACATACATTTCTTACTTGAGCTCCTCCATAAAAGTTTGTCCTGACAGCTTTTTCTGCTCCAAAACAGCAACTTGACTGAACTTTTGACAGAGAAAAACAGATAAATGGATTTCTGTTTGGCACATCCGCCACAATTCCTCACATCACAAACAGGGTCAGCTCAAGTGTTTTCCAATACGTTTTGTTTTAAAAAAAAACACCATAAATAAATCATATCTGTATGTACGAGATCCCGTTTATTAGAAAAGTTCCAGTCACGAATTCTTTGCATGGTTTAAAAAGTGTTCCACTTCACGGCCTTAAAAGCCAGCAGACGCTTCTCTGCATTTTTGAGTCCAGAAAAGTTAGACACTGTGGCTGGAAGTTGGGTTAAATAATAAACTCAAACCAGTAAACTTGCTCAAAATTTGCATCAAACAGGCACATGAAGGTCACACAATTCGAAGAATGGCGTCTTTATTTCATATGCTGCCAACACTTGGTTCATATTCAGCTCTTTTTTTCCCCTCGATTAGGTGGAACATAGCTGGGCCCCCTTCCACGTTTCATGTCCTGCATGTTTAACGTCTAAAATAAAGCTGTTATTTGGGCAGAAGAGAAATGAAAAAGAAACTGTATTAATGGATGAGCTGGTGTTCTTTATGTAAGTAAAAAGAAAAAGAAACTGGAGCTTTAATCACATACTATAAGCAGTGCCATTTAAAATGGTCATAAGAAAATTTTAACAGCCAGTCAATAAATTGATTAGGCCTCCAGGGTGTATTTATTAGCTATTATTTAACCTCAATCCGGCTGTTTTAAAATGACCAGCTTCAACCAACCACTAACATAACAACTGATTTAAAAAATTAGTCAAACTCAAGCAGAGACCATCTTATTTTCATTTCATGTAATAAATGAAATGTGTTGTGACTAGCCAAGTGAGGTGATTAAACTCAACAGTCGCTCAGCTCATTAAATTAACACTTTGTGATGCAAATGTCTGGGATAAAGTTAGTTTAACAACCTCAGAAGACGTTTTGTTCTACAAAGGCTCCTCACTAAGTCCTGGAGTCCTCCTCCTCTCTTTCAACATTTAGGCCTGTGGAGCTAGTTGACACAAAAAATGTCCAAACTACATAAAGGCTTTCAAATCCGGGGACATTATTCAGTTAAACGCTATTTTCATCCTTTATCATTCAAAGGGAGATAGTTTTGTGTCTTTTCATACCGAGATCAGAAACTTTGTTTCCCCGATGTAAATATCAGACGTGCAACAACTTCAGAAATGGACTGAAATTAAAAACACCAGTCTTCACGTAAGAGATCAGAGTTGTAATATTTAAGAAAGAAAAAAAAGAAAAGAGGGAAAACTGAAATTCAAAAGTCTCAACGTGACGGAGACGCGTCAGGCTGAAGGTGCAGTGTTGCGCTGTGTCCAACAGAGATCACTGCGCATCGCAGAAGCAGCTCGGGCCGTCAGCGCTAATCTCTCCCCAAGCGTTATAATTGGAAATTTTCTCAAAACATAATTACATGCACGATCGATCCAGTGTGCAATCAAGCCTCACAATTAAAGAGTTAATTAAAAATGGGTCTAATCTCTGCGAGCAAACAACGCAGAGGTCACAAGCAGGGCGCGTTTATTTCGTTTTCTAAACTTCAGATTTGATGGATAATTGTTGGGAATGTAAACTTTTATTGAATCGAATTTGATACAGCAATTAAGGGTTAATTAGATTACATGGCTGAATAAAAATATTTCTAAGATAAAATAAAAAAACCTGAAAAATGTAGCTGGAAATATCAAATACTAATGATCCATTAATAAAGGCGCGTTGGCGCACGGATGATCGCCAGCATCTCTCCTCTGTTCTGCAGCGCCGCAGAGACATTTTTGCCCCATCGGGTAATAAATAAAACAAAATTTCCCTCAAAAAAGTATTTGCGTTTTGCATTCTTATGACATAAAAAAAATCGAGATGTTTTTACCTGTACCACTCCAGCCCGTTCTCGTAGTTCCGATCGAAGAAGTGCGGCTCCGCGCCCACTGCTCTGATGTCTGGGTGCACCCGCAGGAACTCCAGTAGAGCCCGGGTGCCACCTTTCTTCACCCCGATGATGATCGCCTGCGGCAGCTTCTTGCTCCCGGAGCCGTTGGAGAAGCTGGACATGGCGCTGGGGTCCGGCGCTCTCTGCTGCTCGCCGCGCATCTCGTCCCAGTCCTCGGCTCTGTCCGTCTCCAGCTCGTTATTGAGCAGGTCTCTAGACGCGGCAGTCCTGATGGACGGCTCCTCGTAGTCGCTCTCTATATCCTCCCAAGGCTGCGGTTTGGACAGCAGTCTGGACACCAGGTCCGTCCTGCTGCTTTCTGTCCTCTTGGCCACGGCCGAACCAGTCTCCTTGCCCCGGTAACCCTCCACCACCAGACTTGGCATGTTGGAGCAGTAGCCCACGCAGGAGTACAGCATGTATACCCAGATTAAAAACATGATGCTGAGCAGGATAAGTTTCTTCTTCACGGGGCTAGACCAGAAGGCATACAGACTGTGGCAAACCGGGCTATATTCCATAAGCCTTTCGGTTGGAAATCAAATCCCAGCGGCGCATATTGCCTAACTCACTCCCGGTGGCACCTCTGCAATCCTCGCAAAATGAACCACATGCTCACCTCAAACTAAAAATAAATAAAAAATTGACAAATAAAAACGAACAAAAACTAATGTGAATGTTGTCGAGCAGATGGATAGATCCAGGAATGAAAAGGCATTGAGGAGAAATTTGGTTTTCATCATAACTATGGCTGAAATAGGGCAAACTCTTGGGCTGCGACAGACGCTGTGCGGAGCCGCTCCAGTATCATCTCAGGTTTGTTACGGCAGCTGGCTGAGCAGCAGACGTTATACAGACGCACGCGCGAGAATGACGCCAGCATCAGCAAATCACAACCCAGAATGTAAATACACAGCAGTTTGTTGATAGAAGTGGACCAATTAGAGCTAAGGATAGGCGGGCCTTGCCGTGGGATCCTCGGGATGGAAATGAAGTGTGTGTGTGTCGGACTCTGCTGAGAGTTTGGAAAACTTTCTTATTTGGCATTAAGCTGAGATTTCTGTGTGCCCCCGCGGGTTTAATTGTTTAGACGTGAAGTGAAAACGAACTCAAAATGTCTCAGTTGGGTTTATTCACACACCGTTAGTCTGCATTTTATTCAACTTGTGTCAACTATTTATTTTTTTACGTTTACAATGTAGGCTACCAATAGTAATATCCAATGGGACTCGACAAGCTGCAACATATCATTTGCGACTTATAAGCAGCAGGCCATCAAATACGATTTTGCAGGTTTATACAGACTTTATGAATTTAGAGATTTAGTTTGTGTGCTTTTGAAACCATAAAGAGGTCAGTTCACACCTGTTCGAAAGCAGAATATTAATAAATGGAGTTGTTCTTGCTAATGCATTTATTAATTTAGCCTATTTATTTATTGTTGATTAAACTATCTAGGCTATATTATTATCATTTTATCATTATTTGTTATTTATTATCATTATTATTGTTGTCGTTGTTATTTTTATTATGATTATTATCCAATAGTCTATAGTAAGCCAGGTCCAGCCTATAGCCTACAAAATAATTTATATGCCATTTTCTTATGTCCTTCTGTATGATATTAACGGAATATCATTTACAAAAGGCTAAATAAACTAAGATTTATGATAAAAGTTTTCCATAATTGAAAAATATTTTTTAAATCCAGTTATTAAACTAGCAGGCGATCATCTAGGCCTATTACTATTGCGCTCATTTTTGCTTTGCCGTCTAAAATAGGCTATGTCCCGGATTTAGCGGAGAAACTTTATTTAAAGTTAATAAAGATAGTTATATCAGAGAATGCGTCGGCCTACTCCATGAGTTAGCCTACAATATATCTTTTTTTCTTTTTCATTAAAAAGTCGTCTTCAAAACAAGTCTCATTTTAACTAGGCCTACTTTAATTAATCTTGAAAGATCCATAGCTGGAAAAACAGAAACGCATATTTAGCCTAATATTAACAAGCAGCCTACTTGTCCTGTCACTGACTCAAAGCAGATCTGTCTGATCTTTAAACCTCGCTTGGATATGAAACAGTCAGTTTTTCTGCATAAGCCTACTACAACCATTTAAAATTAGATTATGCAGAACAATCCTAAAAATGGGTTTCATTTAGACACACAGAGGGTAGGGGGCAAACCGCGGCCAAAGTGTCAAGAAAATAAATTTGAATTTTAAAGGAAATGTTTCTCTTTCAAGGTGTCACTTGATCGCGTAAGACTATACAGTCAAAGAGGACCTGTTGCTTGTCTTCATGTCCTACAGCGAAGTCAGTCACTTTTTTATTTTTTAAATCCCCTCCCGGGTGAAGTTACTGCGCAGGTTGTATGTTTCACTCCAAATATTGCTTCAGGATTAGGCAACTACGGCTATTTGGATTCTGTTTTGCAGCAACCAACCTTTGAAGTGAGGCCAGAGGTCATCCGTCATCCTCACATTTCCCTTTTCTTTTATTTAGTAGGACGAGTCCTGCGTGGAAACCGAGCTGTTGTGCAGTTTCCCCGCGCTGATGCGAGTCTGACTCGGTGTGATACTGTAGCTTGCTGCCGAGCTGTTTGGGGACTCGAACTGTTTGCAGATTGCATATTTTGCTCTTGACTTTGTTGATTCTGGCCTGGAGTTTCCAGGCTGGCACTGAAAGGGGCAACTAAAGTAAATATTTTTTAAATATTTGATGTTTGCAGTGGGGAAAGGAGAAAACCCTTCTAGCTGAATGGACAGAGGGAAAAAGGGTATGACACTTTTAGTATTATAGTTTNTTTGTTGTTATTTATCCGATATTATACGTGATTAAATAAAGTTAAAAACGTCTAATTTAGCAGTCAGCTGCTTGTTTATGCAATTTGCAGTTACTATCAGGACCTTGTCAGGTCACAAATTCTTAAAAGTGTACCCTCTACTTTTCTAAACTTATGTAAAATATATATATTTATATTGCTTCAGGTTTCTTTTGCAGAAAACTAACGAGAAAAAAGAGAACTAACCAACAATAACAGATTAAAATAGTAATTTATCAAAAATCTAAAATCCCAAAAATAAAAGATTTTTTTAATCTGAGCCAATATCAATTACAGAAAATGACGTGGGTAAAAAAGCCAAATACAGAAGTCTTCAAATACTCTTTTTTAGCAGCTTTCATGCGTTTAATTGATTACTTGCCCCAGACTTTCTTGGTTAATTATGAATAATAAATGAAAAAGGCAGAATTTACCTTATTCTCAGATGCTGAAAGATATGTTCACTCATACAGTCTGATGAATGAGGGCTGCAGCAGCTCAGCTACACATCTGACAGTCTAAATTTCAGAAATAAGCAGAAACACAAAAGGTTTGACAAACAAAAGAGGGCAGAGCTCCGAGCCACCAGAGCACCTCTCTACAGGGGCGGATGTTGTAAACCATGACAGGCCATCACTCTGAGCCCTTGAGGTCAGCCAAGACATTCTATCTCCACACAGGTTGTATTTTTTTTTTCCTCTTCACTGTAACAGCTGGCTCAATCGCTCCGCTCTCACCCTCTGATATGAAACTCTGTATCCGGTCAGACGCTTTACGAGGACGCCGAGCTGTTTCAGGTCTCTCGGCCTTGGCTAAATCCCGCAGCACCCCTTTTATGGAGGGAGGATGGCAGTGCAAGGGGGAAAGTGGGTGCTTGTTTCTCTGAGTGCGGTGATGGAAATGTAACCAAATACCAAAACTAGGGGTAAAGGGCGGAAGGGGAGAACATGTTGACTGACAGGTGCAGAGGTGGCCTGCTAAATAGAACTGTGGTTTTGTGCTTAAAGTGAGGATATCCACTGAGGTTATAATTGAAACTTAAATCCATATATGATGTGCATGTTGAGTCAGCATGACCCAACAAACTGTGTTGGGTTTGTTTGATATGGATGAGGCGTCCGCTTGATGTTGATTGGAGTAAATGATGACAAGAGACTAGCGTCCTAATAATCATGACGTGTTTATTGATGGAGAATGTTTGCCCTTGTATCCCACAGGGGGTGAAGACTGTTGTTTTGGTGAATATTGAATAAAAGCATTGTGTTAATCTGTGCTTCTGCTTAGAAGCAAAATGCAATGAAGCTTATAAACCGTCAAGTAATGATGATCAAGTAAAAGTCGTTCTAATTTTACACTCATTGAAAATCAAACAAAGTGATAAAGCAATCTGCATTTGTGAAATGCATTGGGGTTGTCTGCAGACACAGTCTTGTGTGGATCTGGAATTGGTAATGCAATTTACACTGTACAACAGAACATCAGTCATGTACAACATAAAGAGGAACTGATGAGGCCCTTTATAAATAAATACAGATATTTACAGTACACACACACACACATTCAAATGATTACAACCTGATTTAAGAAGTTTGTGTGTTTTCTGAAATTTTTCCATCTCATTTCCTGGAACAAAACCCAAGCCAAACATCATGTCCATCAGACACAGAGATGCTGAAGGAGTATTGTGGTTGTATTTTAAGGTGTCGGGGCAGTGATGATGCTAATTAGCTGGCAATGTGAGGGTTAAAGGCGCTGAATCTTCCTGGTTTCTGCCAGATTTCTTGCAGGTGAGTGCCAACAGCAGCAGCATGGGCAGGTGCCAGAGGCTGCAGAAGAAGAGTTTGCGAGCGTTGCTGCGGTCTCCTTTGTGGTAGAAGCGGAAGGCCAGGTAGCTGATGTACAGGTTAATGGGTAAGGAGATGATGGGGAAGGTCCATGTTGTGAGGTCGATAACGGGTGCTAAGGTTGAAAGCCCGATCAGACCCAAGCTGTGGCGCAGCGCCACCCGCTTGCACATGGCAGGGTGGGTGACAGACATCATGCGATAGCCACCACGGGAATAGTCCTCCCTCAAGTTCCAGCTGAGAGCGTTGAAGTGGGGGAACTGCCAGCTGTACAGGAAACCGCCCAGCAACAAAGCACCTGCAGGGGAGACGGAGGGAAGGATAAAAGAATAAAGAGGGAGGGGATTAATGATGCTGACTGCAGAGGCTGCAGACTATGATGTGCTGCTTGTGGAACCCAGCTGTTATTCCAAATATTGGGTCAAATATTCAGATAAAAGTTTAACACAGTGGTTTCTGGATGAAAGTGTCAACTTTAAACGATGCTTCCACATTCAAAATATCATTAAAAAAGGAGCAGATTAAAATGTACACCAACATTACAACCCACTTTTCCATAAAAACATATGACATGACTAAAATGTTTTTCTCCCTAACTAGACATATAGGTCTGGATTTCTTTACAGGGTAAACCGCCGGTATCTTGATAAGTAAAAATCCGGCAACATGGTTCTAAAGTTTTCAATTCCAGATTCAGCTATATACATGCTCACCTTCATCCAGGGCAGAAGAAGAGTTATTCCTGTGAGCGAGTGCTTTTTATCTTGCTTTTCTCAGAAAAATTGTTCATTTTGTCTGACAGTAATTGGCTTCACTCTGACTGAAACCAGAAGAATGACTGTACAGACAGAAAGGCAGCTTCATTTTTAAAGCTTAATGAATGAAATCAGTTACCATGGAATCAACTGCTTTTACATCAGATCCAAAGCCAATGTCTTGTGTTACATGAACTCGTGCACATCTCTCAAGGATGCAGCCACTATGATGACTCACAGCTATACAGCTGTTGTAAGAGACATTTTGATGCAGTCACTAAGTACATCTTAAATAAGTCCCTCAGTCCTGCTTAATTTGACTTCACATTGCATTTACATAAGCAGCACCACATCACAGTACCATACATGCATAAAGCTTCCTGTGGTGTGAGATTAACAGATCAGTGAGGTCCAAACAAGCTGATATTGCCTCACTTGCTTCACTCATTCATGTGCTGCTCCTTGTTCATTCTGCCACTCACAACAGGTGAGCAGTCAGGTGCAACGTTTAACCAAATCAAATGAGTTCAATTTGAAGTGTACCTGCAATGCGATCATTTCGATAAAAAACACAGCGGACTCTCCGTGTGTTTAAGGCAGATATTAAGGCTAACTCAAACAGTGCTATGTTTTTGTGCAAGTGTACATCTTAAAAGATGCTAAATGGGTCTGAAAAATCTCTTAAATCAATCTGTTTTAGGACAGTATGACCCAATAAGAAGTCATCCTGCAAGATTATGTATTGACCTGGTGTGTGTATTTTAACAGGGGAGGGACCTATTAAAAGGTGTCCACGTGTGAAGGAGAGGTAAGGGGCTAATCGGACAACAAAGCTAAAATTATGAGGTAAACCCTTAGAAGATCTATCATAAAGAGCAACAAGAAATCTATATCTGTAACTAGCAACGACTGGTACAAAAAATGCTTTAGTTAGGGCGAGAATAAAGCAATATGATGCATTATTGATTATGTTTATTTTCATAACTAAGCTAAATATTGTAGACAAAAATAAACTAATTTCAATTCGGAAGATATTTAGTTCAATAAGAACCAAGACATTAAGTTAATTTTATTTAATTGATTTCTATATCAAACAGATAAGACTGCAGGCTCAGGCCATACATATACTTGCTTCTAATTGCTGAGAACTCATCATTATAATGGCTGCATCACATATTTAGCATTGTTTGTACACCTCCTCAGAATCTAATGCTAAGTGTTTGTAAGCTGCAATATGAGAGTAACCAGCAGGAGCAGTTTGACCAGATTTGGGGTAAGAGACTCAACAATAATATAAATTACAAAAGATTTTTAAGACAAGACATGGCATGTTTTTTAGGGGTTTTACATACCATCTACAATACCGCTAACTAACCCTCTCTACTGTCTCCATGATTATAATCTTGTTTATACTCCACAAATTCAACAATTCTAGCTGTTGAGTTCTTTAATGCACCCCTGCGTGGAATCCTCTGGTATTAAGTGTCATACCCAAGTAGTATAGGAGTATTTTCAGCCTAAAGGCTGGTTTATACTTCTGCGTCGTGTCCCTCGCGTAGGGTACGCCGTAACCGCCGTAGCCTCT
>JAPMNP010713536.1:0-25799 GCA_029874935.1 Atherina boyeri
ATTATTATTATTATTATTAATTTAAGATAATCTCAATGACACTCAGTGTTCTTTGTATTTTCTGAAATACTCACCCACAGGTGCAGCAGGAGGAGGCGCGCCACCAGACTTGTTCCAGGGCCCAGACACTTTGTCTCCACTAACCAGAATAATCTCTCCATCCTCTCCTACCTCCTCCTTCTCATAGTCCTCTTCCTCTTTTTCATCACTGAAAAAAAACAAAACAAGTTCAGCAAATGAATAAAATAGTTAAATAAAAGCCTATAAAGTGACTACTGCAAATATTTAAACTACTCAGCATTTTATGACAAAAAGGACAATATCATCAATCTTGTCTCCAGCTAGATTGAGACACACTGCTCTGTATTGGACAGCAGCCAGTGACTAATCAGCTAAACCGATGGATGAATAGATTTTATGGTGTCCTTGTGAACTAGGCATACGGTCAGATGAACCAGAGCACATTTCGCTGCAGGTTGTAGTTGCATTGGCCCTCCAGTTTATAGCCGATCTAAAAAAAACAAAAAACTACAGTCCACAGCTGCAAACAAAGCTGCTTGAGCTGCAGGCTGAGCATGGGATGAGAGATTCACGAAGTGACACCATGACTTGTCCCATTGGTAATGTCGCTAGGGAAACAGGACAGGCTGAGGCTAACCAGATTTAGGCTGAGGCTAGATCAACTATCAATCTGTCTTTGATTTATTCTTGGTGGTTTCCAATAAATCAATATCAATGTACATTTTTGGGACTAATTTCAAAACATTTAAGACACAGACAACATAAATTTTGACAATTGTGTTGTCCAGATAGGAGTTTATTTAGAAAACAGTTATATGTTCTGTGCGACAGCTTCAAAGATGAATTTATACAAACTGCTTTAGTTTGTCTCCATCTGTGGTTTTCCACTATCTGTCTTGTTTGAATTGACATTGGAATCATTTTCATCCACCAATATTCACAATATCCGTGATTATAGGTTAATTCAACTCGGAGGTTGTGTTAGTAAAACACATATGATCATATGGTAAATGATTATGTTTCAGTTGACATTATACTGGTGGGAAATGTTGGGCCTTGTATATCTTTGATTAGATTGGCAGCACTTTCCCTACCAATCAGGTTTTGTCATTTTCTTTTAACATTTAAAAGAAAAATATGCAAATAAGCACAATATTTAGTTCCTTGAAAGCAAAATAAAGTTTATATTTTGCCATCCCTTTATCAATGGTTAGGTCATGAGAGTATTTCTTTGATTATACTGAAAATCAGTTTATGGTAAAACTAATGAGTGCACAACAACTGTGCTAACCTCAAGTGTCATAATTAAATATTGGATTTGGAGCTTGACTAATGACACTACAACACACAATAGCTGCTTCAGAAAGACAACATGTGCAAGTACAAGGGAGCTTCATTCCTTGCAAGTGCTGCAGAAAACTAGTTGACCTACAGTTAAGAGATTATTTTCCACTGGTACCCACATGAATAGAGTTAGGCTGTGGTGCAAATGCCAGTAATATTTGATTTGTTCTTACCTTATCTGTAAAGCCTGGAGCCGAAGCCCAGAGTAATCCACTTCTTTCTGCTCAAACTCTTTCCATTCCTCGTCATCCTAGGTAGAAGGAAACATTACTTCATGCATAATATGGTTAAATTACCCCCCAACTGTCCGGGTTGAGAGTTTAACAAAAAGCCATGAGGGAATACATCTCTGAACAATAGTGTACAGTAACTGATTAACATGCCCAATATTTATCAATCAACGGCTCTAACAAGTGGGAAAAATAGCTTCAACTTCTAACAAACAACTTCGTCATTAAGTCATGTCTTTTTATTTTCGAAGCGGAAAGCTGTCTAACCTGTGAAGACTTAAATGGGGCCGGGGCCTTGTTGGACAACCGCGGTGCACACAGTGGGATGGTTGTTTCCCCAAAAGTATAATGTAAATAAACAACACTCCATCAATTAAATACAAAAACCTAACGAAGAGATGTGTTAACAGATTGTGATCATGTCTTGATTTGAACTAAGTGCTGGGCCAGATTTTGCATCCCGTGACAATGTGTGCAAGTGGCAACCATATGCTAGCTAGCAGCAGCCGGCATTTTCTTTCGTCTTGTCAAAATATACACCCGTGACGCTCATTCACAAATTGGCACAACCCTAGAAACCACATGTTAGCTTGCAACTGAAACCTCTAGCAGCACAGATTAAAATCTGGATACAAAATCTGTCATGACACTGGTATCCGATGAATACGCTAATGAAGAAAAAAAAAAAGTTACATGAGAGTAACGTAGCTTGCCTTATCAATCTGAGCGTCTTGGTTGTCGTTTTTCGTAGACTTCTCCTTCTCTTTCTTTGTCTTTTTCAGGATTACTGCCGTGGGCCCGGCGACGGAATCCTTCCCCTTCCCCTTCTCTTTCTTCTTCTTTTTATCCCGCTTGGCAAAGAAATCATCTAGGCTTTTCTCTGCTGGTACATCCGCCATTTTCAAAGAACAACGTTAACGACCGTTAGCTACCCGAGCAATGACAAATGAGGAAATCTGCTCCCGGCGAGAGAAGACAGCTACTGAGACAACCAGAAGAAATTAAGTTGCTCCACTTTCAGACAGTTTAACTTCTGTTACAGCCCGATAAAAATGTCCGCCCTGGTCCCCTGTCTGAATCTTTAACTATCCTGTCAACCATGCCATGCACGGGATATTTGACAAACTGGTGCCGTGTCCCGGAAATATTTCCACTCTGACCCGGATGTGTTATTTGTTGAGAGGAAGAAATAAAGAAATATTAAAAAGGCCTGTTTGATTTTATTTATTAATAATAAGTAAATTTCTATTTCATTATCAGTTAAATAGTTTTGCCAAAAAATTCTGTATATTTCTTTGGCCCACTTTTAGAAGCCTAAAGGCTTAAACTCTCAGCCATAAAACTGCCGCCACATGGCCTCATTCAAATCTGAATGAGAATGATAGAACTGGGGGAAAAAACCAAAGGGAAAAAACACATTTAGTGGGTTTTTTGAATGGTAATGGGGAAAAAATAGGAAAACATTAAACTAATTTGAACTTTCATTGTATAATAGCATTGAAAATAGGGTAAAATTATTCCATTTGTAATCCACCACTAACGTCTAAAGAACGTTATTCTAAATAGAAGTGAATGGAATTGTTTGTTATTGATACGTTTTCCTTTTTTAAACTAAGGTCTCAAATCAGCTAGCATGTATTATAAAATCAATTGAAATTTTAGTTTCCACAAGTACTTTCGTAAATTCTGCATTCCTGGCAGACTTTTTTCAAAGACCATACTAATAGGATCTAACAGTTTAGACTAGCTGACAAAAACAACCAGCACGTTGTTTAGAGAGGAAGGTAAACCGCAAACTACATGCTTATTAATGTGTTCAAACTGCAACAAGTTAGTTTCACTGGAATAAACAAACTTCATTAATTCATTTGTAATGGATACAACTTTGAGGTAGCCTACAGAATAAGAATATTTGAACCAAAACAACTACTCACATGCTCTTTTAAATAGTTCAGATGAAATTACAAGGTCAGTATAGCCTAAATCTCGATCTGTCACGTTTTATCAGATGAAACAGGCCTACAAATCTGGAAGTATTATAACACATACTAAATAAGCTTCTTCTCAGCAGGAAAGACTTCTTGTAAACAGATTTTTTAAACTAACATCACATACCAGGAGCCAGAGAGGGTCACTTGACTAGATGTAGCACAGAGAGAAAATTCCAGCTCACTTCATCAATGGATATGCTGCGTTCGGCATTACTGTTTTACGCTGCTTTGTTATTCATTAAACCAGCAGTTATGATATCTAAAATGCACATATAGGTGTGGCCTAATGCATTACTTTTTTTAGAGTAAAAAAAGGTTACAGTTCAAAGTTAATCTCTTATGAAAAACTACTTGTAAATATCCCCTAACCAAAGTATTTAGAGAATAAATCAGGCAAGGAGGAGTAATTCATGTACCTTTTCTTTGTTTTATTGCTCAGCAGTAAAAATTACAGTGTATATACTACAGTACAAAAAATACATTATGTTGAACAATGCTCCACTTAAAATATTGTAAAATATCCATGTTTTGAGCGTGCAAAACAACAAGCCCAGCTGTGAGCATCCGAAGCAGGAGACATGATTATGTTTGTGTCATTCAACATCACTTTTTGACTTTGTGATTGTAGAACATTTCACAATACGGAAAACTTTAGCAACAACAGAGGCAGGCAGCATTGATTATCGAATAAAACTACAGCAATGCCAAGTGAATCAGATGATAGAAGGACCACAGGTTTAATAAGGAAACAAAATATTCAGACGCACATTTTTTTTAATCAAACCCCCTCTGTATGTGTTCACAGTAAATATTCAGCACATATCTAATTTGTCTCAGTGTTTTATTGGTCATTAAAAAGTCTAACACATTTTTATGTGGTCAAGCGACGAGTTCACAATCATCCAACACTTCAATAAACACATTTAGTGAACAAACATGATGTTTATGAAGCAAGACACTTACAGTAGCAATTGTTTCCTACAGAGGTGAGAAACTTTCTCACACTGGGACACAACCAGTAGCCACTCCACGGCACAGACGAATGACAGACACCCATTCAGAGGCGCACACAAGAACAAACACACAAAGACAAACAGATTAAACTGAGCTGATAGTGATACAAAGTCTTGTTTGACTTAAGTAACCATTATATTTGGTTAAGGGGGTCAGCACATCTCATCTCATTTGGTCGTACATCAGTGCGCAGATTGTGCCTACATGCACGAACAGCAGCCATACACACAGTCACCCACACTCAGATATATAAAGGGCCAACATAAGAAACTAAGACATCAATGTGGTCCCTCTTCAGAGAAGCTGGTGACACATGAGGGGGAAAATCCTTTGAAATCAGTGCTGTTTTACCCAGAATCCCGCTATGTCCGACTCTTACATATATTTAGTTCAAACTGATTAAAAATCCTGGCCTGTACTTATCAAACTGCCTTGTTGCACTTGTTAATCATTTATATGATGTATCAAAACAACTTTCAACCTAAAATGCACAGGACTTTGGTTAAGTGTTCCTTGTCGATAAGAAAAATTTAACAGATGTATACATATGCACATTTGTGTTTCTAGGTTGTCATGTAGTTTGTTTCCTGTATTCCTGTGTGGGTGAAGTAACATTTTTAAAATTATATCTTTATGCATCTTTATTCAGCATGTCAAAGAGTTAGGCAACTAAATTAACATAAACCTTGTATATGATCTTGTTTAGGTTTTTTTTTTTATTGCTTACAAGCAGCAGTTTTTCTTTTGTACACATCTTTTTGCTTAATTTCTTATCGTTTGATCCTTATTCATACTACCATTTATTTCAATATGAAACAGCTTTTAATATAAATTATGTGTTTCATGTGTAAATTTGAATCAGTATAGTTTTTTGTTTACTTGATAATAGTGTAAAGCCTCTTCTAGCTATCCAAGAAAGAAATGTATTTTAATTATTTATTGAGAATTCATTTCACATATTTTCGTAATTCAAAACTAATTAGACAAAGGAAACTTTTCAAAACCTAAAAAAAATTTTTTTTTTTTACAGAATATCATACAAAATGTAAATCTTTGAATGGTACCAATCATAGATTTACTATAAATCTGTATTTGATCATTTTATTTCTGCTCCTGTTATACATATCAAAGAATCATTCAAGAGGTCCGTCAGGATGATTAAATATTTGTATTTGCTTTCAGTTGGCAGCTTTTTCCTCAAAATTTTGACATTTTGGGGTACCCTGATTCACATTTCGTATAGGTTTGATAAACACAGGCCCTGATTTTTTTTTTTTTATCCATATCTACACATACCTCTCTCATCCCCCCCATAAATATGTAGGTGCTATATTCAAGTTCAACAGGCTATAAGTATTTTGGGATTGATTCTAAAAGAAAAAAAAACTAATAAAAGTACAGCTTTGAGGGTTTTATAGCACATTCTTCTCTAAAGCAGATTTCATGTGGAAACATCCACAGTTCACTTACCATCAAGCCACTGCAATGCAACAAAACCACATATATATTCTGTATTATATAAAGACAATAGAAACCTTTATCACAATTAAGCCATTTGTAGAAAATCTACATCAGAAAAATATGCAGGTGCATCCTCATAGTAAATAGTGTCTGTTTACATCGCTCTTCTTTCAGGTTGCTCTTTGTGTTTGTATGTAATATACAGTATAAAGTCAGTCTCTGAATATTTACCACATTTATAAGATAGACAATGACAGCAGGGGGAGTAAAAGATGGGGATCTATTTCTTCTATCGATCTATCTGTTGATGAAGAGGGTTTCCTGGCAGAAAGGGTTAACCAGGATCACGCTACTGCCGCTGTAGTCTCCATTAGGGGGTAGACAGGTGTCTTGTTCCTGCAAATACAGGCAAACACAAAAAAAAGCTGAGTCCATGAGCATAATTGCCAAACAATAGCTGATGTATGCTTCAAGGCTCGCCACTGGGGAAGACACAACAGTCTACTGTATCTATTCTACAATGTTAGCAGGGAAGAGAATAGGATAACATATGGGTTTGGTGCTCCCTGGGGTTTTTAAGTTGATGATGAACAAAGATACAGACAAAAGCTCAATGAATAGAGAAACAAAAGGGAGGAGGAGGAAAAGATGTAAAAGCTTCTCAAGCAAAGAAACAAAGGGGAGGGATGACTCAGAAGAAAGCAGCAGCAGAGGGAATTCAGGTGTGGGAGGGGGTGGATGGTGAGTCAGCACTATTGAAGNAGGAGGGAGGTGTGAAACACAAAATGATTTGTTTTAAAGCAGGAATTAGGACGTTTTATCAGCGAGGTCTGATCAAATCTAACCAGGTTTATGATAACGTCCCCTAGAGAGCACTGTCATCCTATAACCAGAGAAGCTACTGTGGGATGTTGCTGATCTACAGAGATACGTAAATCATGGGGGAAACAACACCTGGGTGTCACCAATGGCATCCCACACATGATCCAACCTCAACTTCTGTTTCCTGACTCCCCAAAATGCAGCAAAGGAATGTAAAATGAGCAACACCAGAGAAGTAAAAGAAAGAAAACATAAGATGAAATGTTTATTGGGAAGAAAATGTTGAACAAATACATGCAAACAAGCAAGCAATAACAGAAGCTGGGGGATGGGGGTGGGGCGGTATTTAGATCCAAGCCACTTATATTTGCTTCCTCCTCCAACAGATGGCACTGTAATGCACCAAAAAACTCAGACGTGATTGTCTCAGTGAGCGTATCCTAAGAAAGTTCTGAACATTTTTCTTATTCAACAAAGTTGATACAAAAAAACATACTTAAATCTCATATCTGGAAAAAAAGGATTAGCTTTTTAAACCTTACTTTCACCAATTCCTCAATTGATCATAACAGATGATTTACAGTAAAAAAAAATTCTTCAAATCTTCAGTTTCTAAATAAGTTATCACAAAGAATCATAAGTAAATGTGCATGAAATTATGTGCAAGAAATGCTGAATATCCAAACCATAGAATGCTATAATGGCTGGGTTTGCGAACATTGTGTATTTAATACATATTATTTGACAATAGTGCACAACATGAAAATAATAAAGAGGGCGACACAAGATGATTTTAATGACAAGAAACATGGCTAATTAATTGAATTTATTGGTAGAGTTTTAGAATTCAGAGCAAAATAAGAGATTTAAGAGTTTCTTTATGAGGCTAAAGCATTAATTTTAGACTAATTGATTCAGTTTGTTCAAAGAAAAATATCACATAAACAACCATGATTACATTAAATATTTACCAAACAAAAAAACTATGGACAAACTTGAAAATGCATGGATGCAAAATACATATAAAAAAAAGCAACAAAAAAACCCCAAAACATCGTGTGCTTCTTTTACAAGCTGGTGGACACATTGGTTTCTTGAAGAGGAAATTTTGTCTTGATAAGAATGATAGAAAATGAATAAAATATCTTGTAATGACAAGTCTTTAATAATAACTCTTTAATTGGGGCTGCAAGTTTTTAATGCCACTATAACTCAAGTTACCCACAGGAAGTAAAACTTAGAGAACTTCACTTACATCACTGTTCAGAGTGTATCCTGTCTGTCACTAGATAGCAGCTGGGCTACGCACCAGCATTTCAGACCCTGCATTGGAATAAGCGGGTATAGAAAATGGATGGATGGATCTTTCCTTTAGAAAAACTTGCGTAAACAAATCACAGGTCTTTTTAGAGGAAGTGTGATCTGGCTCTTGGGATCACATTATCCTGTTTTAACCTCCTGACATTGACTTCCTGTTAAATTTAGAGTTGAATTGAAAAATTCTTGTCCATTATATTCAAAACTCTTAATGGCCAAACATTATCTAATTGGCAAGATTTGGACTGTGTACTCCCAGAATGCTGGTCTGCTTGTGGTTCCCAAAATTTCTAAGACTAAAACAGGAGGCAGAGCTTTCAGTTGCCAGGCTTCCAGCATGAGTACATCTGTTTTTAATACAAGTCTGTAAACACTAACTTTTTTGGTGCCCTATGTCTGTTTTAATATGCTCTTTTTATTTATTCTTAATCCTCAAGTTCTTATTTCTTTGTTGTTGACTTTTTGTCTGTAATTGTTATTTTAAAGATATTTATGCTAAATGCATATGTGTGTTTTTCTTTATTTGTACAGTACAAATATATATCAGATCTGCTGACACCATATGAGCCACTGAGACTTCTAAGATGCTAAGATCTAAGAGAAAGTCCTCAGAAGAGAGAAACAACACCTGAGTTTTTTATAGGAGATTCTTTCCCATGATGGCATGCGCTGAAAGCACAGGTTGGGCTCCCCACTGATGCCTCAGACGTTTCTACTCGACAGGTAGGCTAAAATTTGGCATGCTATTTGGAGAAATGCATTTCAGATTACTGCTAGAAGAAGTTATCTACGTCTATACTGTAACTTTCCAGAGAAGATTTGTTTATTCATTCTGTAATTTGTATCCGAGCAACCGTCTTATCTTTGCATCCCAGACCCTCCTCCCCCGTTGCCAACAGCAACGTGTACACAGAATGTACACAAGGAAAACTGGGTCGTGGAAAAGGCGGTTGCTTCCTGAAATGCGGGAAAATCCTCCGCCATACCTTCAAAACTAAACAAGGAGAATCACATTAAGTTTTTATGCTTCTAAGATCTGGAATAAACTACCAGAAAAAAACCTGAAGTCAATTTCGAACCTCAGTTCCTTTAAAATCGGGTCCTAAGAATCTTTAATTAGCCACAGCTTTTTATTAATATAGTTTTGAATACATTTTTTTTAATATTGACAGTGATGGTGTTGATGGGAATGATCTATTTCCTACTAAAATCTGTTTTTATCATATGTAACTCACTGTATGTATTGACTTGTCTGTTTCTTTAGATCATGTACAGCATGATCTAAAGGGCTGCCTTATGAATGAAATGTGCTATATAAATATATTTACCTTACCTTACATTCTGTTACACTTGTGTTTGAAATATGTTACAATATAAGGTTGTCCGGAGTTTTTTCCAAAAAAAACAAATGGTGGAAAAGTTTTTGTTTTTTTTAAATCATTTGAAATAACATGCAGTACAAAGCAACACCCAGAAAAGGATAAATATATCAAGATAGCAGACAATGATGTGCGATGTTAAATGTTAACATAGCCTTCTGCTAACTGTAGCCAAAAGCTCAAAACAGTGGCAAATATAGTTTCATGTTTATAAATCTTATAAAACATGGTCGAAGAGGCTTCTGAGAGGGGCTGTTGTTTTCATCCATCGTGAAATTTAGCACATGTTTATGTTAAATAATTGGTCGATAGACATGACCTGTTCACAAAGAAGTGTTTGCAAGTGCTGTAAAGGATTTTAAATCAAAACACTTGCTGAGGATTACTCATGAGAAATTACCTCATAATTTCTCATAATCTATTAGGAACAACACGTTGGGTGCTTATTACAGATTAGCTAGATTTAGTAGCCGGTATTGTTTGAAATTTAAGTTATGGAACTATTCAGTGCAGAAATATGGTAAAATAATCAATGTCTTAATAGATTCCCTGTGGGTAAATTCTCTTTTTACCTGCACGCACCCCAATAATATTCCTATGAATAACAGTAATACAGGTCATGCTCAAGTGAGCCACACAAAAGTTTACTGACAGGAGAGACAGGACCTGAATCCTCATGTTGTTTCCATACTCATTAACGGCATTCTGCTGACTGATAGTGAAGCATCAAGTAAATGCCCCACCAATTCTGTGCACGCAGTGCTGAACAGTAATAGAGTCAGAGTGTGTCGGTAGTTTGTACCTCACTCTCCAGAGTGTGTATCTCTCTGGGCAGCTCCACTGCATGCCTGCTGAAGTAGTCCATGGTGATGGCGTTGTTCCAGTAGCTGAGGTTATTCTCCTGACTTGATGACTTCTTCTTCCTCCTCATGCAGCAGACAGTCAACAGCACAGCTACAGCAGTCAGAGGCACAAGAGCAAATCGTGGGTGATTGCAGCCACACTTGCTTGAAAAGAAGCTGTTATGTTTCAGGAAAACACACTACTGTTGGAATAAGATGTGGCTGAAGTAAATAATGATCTATATTAAAAATGTAGCTAGATTTTGTATTGGTTTTGTGTTGTACTTCTGAACTTTACTGTCACTAACTCAAATATATTAAAAAATGAATAATCAGTGGCAAAGAAATTCACACTTCTCAGTCTAGAACAGATCAAAATGCACAGAACTGTGCTTTGCCTTGAGTGAAACATCCCCTGCCTGTTAAAACTCTTGTCTCTAATAAGATTAGGCCCTGAAGGGATTCTAGCAGCTGTCAAAATGCATTCTGGGAAATCTAAGCAATCACTAGCTGAGGCAAGTGTAGACCAGGCAAGTTGGCAATGATGACATAATCAAACTAAGTGTTAAAACGTAATGAGATTGTAAATAACCTGTTATATATAACATGTATATAACATTTGTAGTATGCATGCTATTGTACAGGACAATACAATGACAATCCTGGAAAATATTCTATTATTTGTTCTAGAGTTAGGTGAAAAGTTGTAACCCTGAGATGATTCCTCTTAGTAAGTGTCTTACTGTTCTGAAAACAAATTCTTCTATGGAACAATTAAATCAAATATTTTTTTGTGTTTTTGCTAATCTCACTTTACTTACAGCAGGAGGACACAAGCACACTGATGGCCAGCACAATCCACACAATGTCCATCCTGCTGAAGCAGATGGTCATGCGGGATGGTGGGGAGTTGACGGAGGGGCCGGAGCTGTTTCCAGCATTCCAGGGATCGTTGGTTGTTGCAGGTACCTGCCTGTTGAGGAAGTTCCCACTGGCTGTGAAGGGGGGCTCTGAGCTGTTCCCCTGAGCAGACGACTCCTTTACTAAGCTGCTGTTAGAGAGCAGCCCTGCTTGTGCAGTTGCATTCCCCCGCTGAAGCCCCACAGGTGGACTGTCTGTGTTGTTACCCTGAACAACCTGACCCTCCACAGTAAAGGCCGCAGTAAGGTTGACAGGGATGACTGTTGGATTCTGCAACTTCAAGTTGAGCTCAGTGGGCAGGGCTGTGCTGGACGCAGCTGAAGTTAGAACTTGTGGTGGGCTCTTGACTGGAGTAGCAGACCCATTTGTTGAATCTAACACCAACTGAGCGGTGGGGGGTTCGTTCTCAGCATGAGCTTCCCGCTGAGTGATGGTGTGGTGCATGGGTAGCTCAGGAGATCTTATAGCATGCTCCCTGAGTTTCAGGCCTCGTGCAGCATCAGCACCAACTGAGGAAGAGGAGAGGGCGGTCAGGGAAGAGGGATGCAGCTCAGGAACATATTGCTGCCTGGGGTTGCTGGGTTCCTTCTCATTCAGCTTCTGAGGCTTTTTGTGATGTGTATCGAGTGCATCTCCTCTGCTGGATGTAGCAACAAGGGGATTTGGAGCTATGTTTGGGAATTCTGTGCTGGGAAATTTGTGGCTGCTGCTGGTCTGGTTAGTACTAACAGTAACTAGGTTATGAACTTGAGGTACCCTGACTAATTTGTGAATGAAGCCATGATTTACAGTATCAGAGCTGGGCACCTGGGGTTGAGTCACATGGCTGTTAGTGCTCACAGTGTTTGGGGTGACAGTATTCGCATAATGAATGGGTGGGTCCTCATAAGCCATGGTGGAAGTGGAAATGGTGTGAAGCAAAGCAAAAGGAGGGGGGATAACACTAGGAACGATGATGTTTGATGGTTGTGTGCCTTTGGATGACCATTCCCCACTGCTGGAGCCCTCTGGATGCCAATCAAGGGGGGGAGAGAGGGGGTTGCTGTGGGCGGCTGCCATGGAGACAGAATCCTGGGACGTCTGGCTGAGGTACATCTCCTGTACTGACACAACCATACCTACTGACAGTGCCAGGAATGGTAGAACACCTAAAGAAAAATCGAAGAAAATATGAACATTAGTACATCCTATAATGTAAAATACACTTTCAGCTTCATTTAATGCTGATGAACCATGAATCTGATTTGGACAAGGAGATAATGTTAGAACTTTTGTTTAGACCAATGAAACATATGAAGATGACTTCATTAAGAAAACAAGCATTTTTTTAAAATTGAGGATTAGAGCTTAATGTCAGACAAGGGACCATTTGTCAACATGATTTGTCAAATGGTTCTTCACAGAGCCAAGTGTTTTAATCTTTCCTTCAAGAAATCAACTTAATGATCAGAAACCAGAAAAAAATTTCTCAATTTGACTGAAAATTTGACTGTGGAAATTAAATAGAATAATCTTAAAGATCATACAATTTTTTTTTGGCAGGTGTTGCATTTTCATCAAAAATCTCAAACATTTAGTCTTGAACTTGAATCTGACATCTCAGGTGTTCAGATGGGAAGCCTCGTCTTGCATTCATTATGCTTTTCTGCCTTTAATGAACTGAACCGGTCTCACCTAGTTTGATTAGATTGCTTTATTAACTGCATTATTCACAAGGCGGGTCCATGGTGTGGACCTTTATATATATGAGGTGGCAGATGGAACTGAAGGGATGATCGTCTATGTAAAAGAAGAAATCTAAAGCATATTTTCCTTATATTGTGCAGAAAAGCTTCACAAAAGTGTGTAAATCTTTCAAATGAACTTCAAACAAATGTTCGACTTTATTTTTTGGATAGTTTTGCAAAAGAATTTGTGATATTTTTATAAATAAATTTAATCTTGTCTCCTTTTATACACACTTAGATTAATAATTTAATACCAGTCTGTGTGTCAAAATGACTAATCTAACATGTTAAAACCATCTGAAAGATTTGCTTTCTCAAGATCAATCCCATAAAGAGGCTGTGTAGTGACAAGCTATTAGCAGGTGCCTGTGGGAGATTATTGCTTCAACTTTGTTATCTGGACAGCTAGAAAGTCATAGGAGGGAGGAGCAGGGAAGGGCTTATTAATTCCCCCTTTACTCCCTCCTCTTCAACCCTTATTGACATTGTCAACACAGCTCATGTTACACATTTTCAGGGTTCCCGCTGGCTAGTTCCTTTGAATTAAGCTGAGAATTAAATGTGCAGAAAACACATCACCTATGTGCAACATTTTTTGAATTATGATGAAGCATGTTTTTGTTACAAGATGCTGAAATGAAGATGTTTAAGTTCTAACCCCATTTACAAAGCAGAATACGGTGATTTTCAAATAATTTAACCCACATAATCAGAAATGTTACAAAGACATACCCGATATGGATTTTTTTCTCTTTTTCCTTCTATTTTTTTTTAATGCTGGAGTATTTAAAAAAAAAACTGGGAAAAAAAACCTTTGACTCTGTTGCTTAAAACATTTTGGAACAGAGCAGTTTAAAAGTTAGACGTTTGCTTCTTCTTGCTCGACATTGATACTTTCTGCAGTGGAGGATTGCATTCTTTTTAATATGTAAGTAAAGCAATTGGGTTTTGTTTTGATGATTTGAACAGCAGCCTACTGTCTGGTCTGGTCTGCCAAAACTTTTTAATAATTGATTGGCATTAATGTTCCCTCTTACAGATGTACAAGTTAATCAAGTCATGTGCACTGACAGACTCACAAAAATACATGCACACTGGCAGCTATGACTCTGGATATTGTCTTTGTTTACGTTGCAAAGTTTTGATTTTAATTTGTAGATGAACAGTGCTGACTGACAGATGTGTGTAGGAATCCATTTAGTGACATCTACTACAGAATCAGTCATGCTTCTAATGCAGTGTTGCCTGAAAGCATGACAAAACTGACCATCTAGTCACAGTCTCAATATATCTATTAAAATTTAAGATGTAATCATTTATGTAAAGCTTCAGAACTATTTCTAGTATTACCCAGCCCATACACATTTAGCTATAGTAACACTCATGTACCTACACACACATCCAAGTTTTTCTTATTGCAAGGTCTTTGCAATGTAAAGCTTTCAGGGAAAGAAGTGTGTTAACAGGATTCATTGAAAATACAGAGTCTCAAGCCACTGATGTGACCTAGATGTTCAGACCATAGTTTATGGTGCTCTATCAGTAACTATGGAAACCAAGTTTCCATTTCCAAAAAGAGCAGGAGAGAAGTAAGGAGAGGTTAAAGGATGAATCAGCTTGCAATGAAGAACAAAGAACACACAAAAAAAAAACACAAAAAAAACCCAGGTGAAACTAAAAACTCAATAAGGGTAAAATTTATTTTCCACAGCAAATATCATCATCCTTCTTCTGTATTTACAAATATGTCAAAACACAAGCTGAAAGCTTTGACTATTCAAACTGGACCTTTGAATCATTGATAATTTTCCTCCATACTCAATCACACAGACTTAAAGGACTTAAAGGAGAGAGAGTCTTGGCCCGGTCTAAAGTCTGTCACATCTCTAATCCACAGAGCCTGTTCCAGACCCAACAAACAGGATCATGTTAGGAAAGAGCGATCACTGCTCGCTCCTTCCTGACATGATCTGCACAAGAATGAAACTCTGAAACAAAAACTTAATGATGCAAATGTGTTCAGGCTTTAGTTGATCCTGGATGATGTGACTCATGATCACATTGGATTGGGACAAACATACAGTACAAGACTTAACAATTTATTCTGCAATATTTAGAAGAATGTGTGTGGGGGAAAAAAAAAATTGGGACAAAAGGAAACCTACCAGGATTTCAGATACTGATGCCAGTGAAGAAAACTAACAATTCAGAGTCATTCTAAGAGAAAATTACATTAGATTTGACCAATCCAAGCACTCTGGCACTTATCTACCTGATTTGTCCTGGTGATCAGAAGCTCTGCATAAACCATGTGGTTTTACTCTGATCTGTAGCCAACATGGAGATTAATATTCATTTGAGACTTTGCAGTTTAGTCAAATCATGTTTTATTAAAGATCATATCTGAGGTATTAAAGAGGAAAAATCAGATTTTTCACATTTACCGACAACGGCATCGAACTCCCAAAACTTATTCAGAAGTCCTGGATCCAAAGTAAAGACAGGTATATAAATGTTGTACCAGAGCCTGCTTTGGTTCTGATTATCTTTAGAGTTTTTAAGTGTGATCTGCTGCCCAACTAGCTGGAATCCCACAGCCTCATTATAAAAGCTATTAAGACAATATTCTAGCTTTAACTTATCAGTGACACATATGAAAGTAGCAGAAGATAAATGACTGAAAGCTCATAAGGAGATCAGCAGGTTACAGTTTTGGTTCTGAAGTAATGAAAGAAAATTGTAAAAAAAGAAAAAACAGAGAGCAGATTTAACCAAGCTATTTGAATCTATCAGTCTGGTCAGAGTCTTGCATGTTGTACTGAAATGGAAGGTGGTGAATAGCTACTTAGAAAAACAGTTATTTTAAGTTTGATAAATGACATGGATTTTTTTTTTTTAAATTAGGCGCATGTTAAAAACACTCTTTTTCATGAATCTGTATGGTTGATTGATGACATCTACAAGACTCTGTGTCATGGGTAAAGCTTTACCTGAATGCACAGCAGCTAACTTCTTGTCATGCTGAATTTTGGGTAATTTAATTTAGTTATGTAAGGATCTCACTATGACCGATGCTTTCTGATGTACACTGGCATCCTGCATATTAACTCTTTAGGCTTGTGATTTTATGCCCATACGGTATAAGACAAGCTTAGAAATCCTGTTTCAAACCATTTCTACTTGACATGAGAAAATTAAGTTTCAAGATTATGGCAAATTACTATATGCACTGCAGTGTAGCAAATTTAAATGCCCATTGACAACCGCTTTACACAACTAACATATGGCTAAATGTTTTTGAAAGTGTTTGACAAAACTAAACAGTGAAGTAAGATATTGGATGGAATAAGATTTGTGGAGGAACCTGAGTGAGGCTATGCAACAACATCGGCAGTCCAGTCAAACATGTGGATTTATTTTGTTTATCTTGTTTCTTGGCACCATATGCCCACTCTCCACCTCTTTAGATAATCTAGACCAATTTTTAAGTCAAACTAAACCAAAGAAACCAGATAACAGCAATGACAAAGGTGGATAACAGCAAAGGCCTGTATGCTCTGAAATGTACAGTAGCTGTTGTATTTTTTTTAAGTTTCTCTAAGCAGTTTTCCAACCTTGGGATGGACTCACTTGGACATTCCTGGGAAAACTGGAATGTTTTTCACTTAAATAATCTCTCACTGTGGAATGATGCACTCCAGTTTTTTGAAAAAGGCCTTATAATCCTGCTGATGTCTGCCTTTCTTCCATACACCTGCATGATCCCAATTCCAGACCATTAACTGCCAAAACTCCACACTTTGTAATGATTAATTAATCAAGTACATTTGGTTAGCAGCACCTGACTGCAACCAACCCTTCTTATTAATGGGGTACACTTAGTTTTTCAAACAATAATTCTGCATTTTGACTTGGTTTTGTTTAAAAAATAATGGCACAGTATAATATGGCATATGTTGGTTGTCTTTATTTAAAGAGTTTAATTTGTAACACGTACAGCTATATATAACATGCTGTATATCACTGAATTTGTGTGAGTGTGCATTTAAGTGCGGGATTGCATGTATATTGTGTAGCTGAATGTACACTACACTGCACACTGAAGTAAATGGGTATAATTTGTCACAGCAGGTGTTTGTCTGGCTGATGGAGTGAGATGGAAAGCAGGGTGAATGGAGACAGAGAGCGTGGTCCAGCCTCCGCAAATCCACGACACAAGGAGTGAATTAACAAGAGAGATGATTGAAAAGACCCGAGAAGTAACCAGAGCTTCATGAACATCCATTACTGAGATGAAGTACTGGGAATAACATGAGAAAATTGAATGGGAAAGGGGAAGGAAGGTCAAACAGGGTGGGAAAAATGTGCAGATAGGAAGCCAGAGGTGTAGCACAGAGTAGAAAAGGGAGCTGTGTGGGTGTTTCATCAGGCTAAAACATGGACAAAAGCAAAAAGATTGGATTAGACACATGGAAAAAAAGGATATCCAAGAAAAATAATGTGTGAGAGAGGAGAATGTATGAGGCACTTTTTGCTACATTTGTCTTGGTCAGCTGCACTTGTCCACTCAGCATGATTTTTTGTCACTGTTGTACATGTTGGCTATTTCTAGTTTTACACAGTATTTTTTCACAACACCTACAAAATTAAACAATGTATCCTCAGTGGTAATAACACAAAAAATAAGGGAATGGGCAACAAGAGTTTGAATCACCATGCATCAGGGGAAAAAAGATAATTTCAATGGTGACATTGAATACAAGGTCTCTCCCTTTGTCCTTCGGCTACATGCTTTATGGAAAGGGAGGGGGACACACATCTGTTATCACTCACACCAACCTGTCCCCCTGCAATCTGTACCGCCCAGCTGATCATCTAAGAATAGCATCTGCTAATATCATGGAGAAAACAATGCCCAGGTAAAATTGCTGTGAGATTATACCCTCATTTATTTGACTAATGACGCCAACCTGTTTTGCATGATACAAGCACGCGATGTATGGAGGGAGGGGCAATTTATGCAAGAAACTTGCTGAATTAGGCTATTTTGAATGCATGGGAAGCGGCTGACATTCGTTGAAGCCTATATTGATGACATCCTGGACATCAATAAATCATGTTGCAAAGCAGGATCCTGTGCGCTGATCCAAAGCAGGCTTTGTCCCACCAATCATTCACTATTAGACTCTATGTCAAGGGACAGAGCTCCATCTAAACTTACACTGGTGGAATGGTAAACAACAAATTTACTCCTGCTGATTAAATTCTTCATCATCCTTTGGTTCCACTCATAAGCTAAGGCTTAGTTGTCTTCAGAACATTGTTCAGGTGCACTGTATCAATGTCAAAGCACTTTGTGTGTTGTGTGTTATGCAGGCCATGAGAATCTATACACTGGCCTGGCGGCGGCATGATCTGTCCTGAGGGGGCTGGGATATTTATCTTTTTTTGTCCAGAAGTCACCTCATTCTACATGCAGCTCCAGCATGTAGAGCTCCAATATGCCCATAAAGCGAGTTCTGGAGCTGGTTGTGCTGCATCATCAGTGAGCTGCTGGCAGTGGCACTGCTTGAACTGAAGGCTGTACAAGGAGCCAAAAATAGAAGCTGCAAAATCATCCATCAATAATGCTTGTGACGGTTCATCAGGCTTTACTTATGAACTGCAACTGCTCTATCATTTCTCTGCTCAGCAGCAAGAAGGGAAATAACACTATTCTTTGTAACGGACACAAAACATAAACTGAATAAGAATCTGGCCAAGATGATGTGTCAGTGAAAAAAAAAATCTTGTATTGAAGGTAAATAAATACACTATTTATTTTTTTCTTTATCTTGTTTCCACAAATTCAACATTGAACTTTTACAAGAGCAGAAACAAACAAAATGCAAGAAATAAATAGTAGATATTCTATAGGGTGTTGATATTACACATGATAATTGATTGCAGATTGGGGTATGTGTGTACAATATTTACAGTTAAGTTTAAAGGACCAAAAGAAATATTGATGAATTAGTCTGATAGCGCTATTTTCTCAATAGATATAGTAAAGACATCATTGCCATTTTATCAAGAGTGTGTTAAAACATCACAAAAGCCCTACAGTCAGTTAAAAGCCTCTTGATGAGGCCACCAGATTAGCTGTATTTTTTCTAGAACAACTCAAACCTAAACAATATGGTGGTAGAAGGGAGTGTGATATTCACACCACATCACCTCTGTCTCAGGTCCATAATGTCACACAGTATTGAAAATGTGACTGTTCTTGTACACATCTTATACATCTCAAATCTCAAAAGTGTAAACAAGGAATATCTTTAGTTTGGAATCAGGGCACTCTGCGCATCATCCAGTAATCAATGGCTGGATCAGGAGCTTCACAGCTGCAGGACTGCGAACTTGCTAAAAAGCAAAGAAAAAGGGGCTGGAGCTTCACTGTCTGATTTTTACTGATCTTTAGTTTGAGTAAGATTTTAGTGAAAAATTTGCTCTTCTGGTGGCTCTGTTCTGAGAAGCTTTACCTCAATGGACAAGCTAAAACTAAATATTACTCGGAACGAGAAAGCTCAAAGTAATCACATCCCTTATGTTGGGAGTTTTGTTGAATGTTGTTTGAGTCTTTAATAATAAGCTTTGAGGTACGAGGTCAGAGCGAGTGGCAATAAAAGATCAGACCCATCAGCTTCAGGCAGACAAAGCCTTTTATCAGCGGGCCGACTGGAGAGCTGTGAGACTGACTGCCGCTAAGATTGGATTATCACAGCTGGAGAGCCAGCTGGAGAGCTAGCTATCAGCCCAAGCTGACTTCAGTGGATCTTCTGCTCTTCTTTAACAATTACCAACAATCAGTACCACTGCAGCTGCAACTATTAGTTACCAGAACTAATTACTTCTTTTACTGGTCACACTTTTAAAGCTAAAGATTAAATAGTATTTTTAAGTAATCCTTACTTAAATAATGACCTGTGATAATTTGATGATGAACTTCTCAGTTAGGGGAACCATACCCGTATGAAATATGAAGCCGTTTAGAAAAAAAAAAAAAATCCAACATCAGAGTAGTCAGAAAAAGCATCACAGGCCTACCGAGTAAACTAGAAAAAAAACATAATTTAGATAAGAAATGCATTAGGATTGTTCATTAAGAAGTCAGTTTTTTATTTTGGAAAAATCTAAATGGCTGGCATTTCAATAAATGTATGACGTAGCATTGAACTAACACTCATTTATTGATGTTCAATATCACAGCAAACTAATTTGTTATCAATAATATATCTTGCATTTTTTGTACATTAAATCATCATAGCCGTTTCCAGAAAGTCTAGACAAGTTTGTTCTTTTTCTGCACTTTCTCTGATTTGCTCCTGGGTGTGTATGTCTACCATTCTGAGTACGTATGTCCCACAGGAGGACACAGACAGATAGGGCACATCCTGTGGACATCTGGGACTACTGGAGGAGGGCTGGATGGGCGAGGTGGTGAAGGGGCAGAGCAGGGACGACGCTACAGATGTGAGCCCAGAGATAAGAGGCAAAGCTTTCGGAACAGGATAATGGTTTCCTGTTTGAATGCCCCACAAATTGTTTGTCAGGTTACAGCCGCTTTAAACGTGTTTATCTGAGAATCAGACAGCGATAGAATGCGAAAACAAGAACAACAAAGAGTCCTTGTGCTGTTTACCCTGGTAGCAATTTAGCTGGTGTGACAGCAACTACGAATCAAACAGGAAGAAGAAACATTAAACAGGAAGTTGTCTGGAATCTGTGGAAAATACTGATATAAATACTGTAATTATACTGGTCTTTTTGCAGCAACAGGCATGGCTCTCTTCTTATGAAGAATTTCAGCATTTCTCTTATTGATAGAAGCCTTAAAAAGACCACAAACAATACCATGAAAACACATTAAGAAAACATCAGATTGGGAATATTGGTTTAGCCCTCTGAGCTGATTGAGACATCATCTCAATGTACTTCACAAGCTATTCATTTTACAAGTGGCTGCCTTATTTACGGCCCATGGTAGAATGCAGCAGACAAGTGGACAAATTACAGAAATAATAAGAAAACAAACATTGATACAGGATCATCTGTCTTAGTAACTTCTCTATCTGTTGTCTTGCTTGCAGCCTGGAGATGCTCCAGCATATCATCTCCTGCAGTCTGCAGATCACTCTTCCAAGAAGAGAAATGAGAAAAGTCTCTGTACCAGAAACAGAGGTCTCAGGTGGATCCCTGAACTCTCTCAGAAAAAAAAACCTAATAGAAGTGTGATGTGCCCGAGGAAACTTTGACATCAGCTGGACCTTCAACCGAATGCATTAAAGCAAAGATTAGTTCAAAGTGAGAATTAATCTACAAAAACTGGTTCTAAAATATAGTTGTAATATAAACTCTATACAAAGCTAGTCTATAGCTTTGACTCAGACCTCCTTTTTTTGATTGATCAGCTACATCATGACCTCGCTCTACCTCTGCAACATAGCTTAAAGCACTCGGCTCACAGCAAGTCCAGGTTTATCACTTCTGAAGGGTTGAGGCAGACTTTCCAAAGACAGCCAATGACTGTTTTGCCCTGAGGTGGTGTTTGGGGGGTGAATACTAGATATCATCATCCGTTTTAGCTAACAGTCCAGAAACCTGCTGGTGCTCAGTCTGACCCCCGTCTTCCATATTCATGTGACATTCTATGCTGGTACCCTGCCAGAGCTTTGTGCATTACCTCTGTGAGCTTGTGAATTTAAAACAGCACAGGCTCGACAAAAAGTGCAGGGATGCAGCAGGGTATCTACAGTATCTAATGTCTACAATCTAGGGCTCCCTAAAGGTATTTCACAGGGTCTTCAAAGATAATGGAATACAATATTATGTGAGCTCAGCTTAGAGACAATAACATTTCAAGTATGTAACGTTCATCTCTGGGCTCAGGTGGATACTCTCAATGACGGTATCCAAAATAATGGTGAACATCTGATGTGTTGTGTATGCACGAAGCCTGCCGTTAAGTTACTACTTGCATAAGGTGTAAATATCTATACAGTGCATCAACATTGAAGTTAAGGAACACTGCTTCCCTGAATCGAATGTTAGTAGATCATGACAGATATGTAAATGTAAGGAGCGTTTCTGATCTCATCATTATAATACACTTGGGGCATCTTGATTCTCATAAAACCATGAGAAAACCCATCATGGCATGATTCAATCGGTTTTTGTCCAAAATACAAAAGAATCAGCATCCTATACTGTTTGCTACAGGCAGGTTTTTCATGTGAAAAAGCCAAAAGTGGATGTATCTTTGGAGGTACCTGTTCTTTTTAAAACAGTTTTAACTACTGTATGTGGAGTCATTTCCAGACAGTTATGCAAGGCAAACATGTGCTGCGTCAACTACTTTTTAAGAAGCAAAGAGGGATTGTGATGAAGTGACAGAAAGATAAGACTTTTAACTAATAGAATAACGTTTGATTTCTGAGGGGAGCTGTCCTTTAGTTGAAACACTACTTTTCTTCACCACTAGGTAAAAAAGATTATTGAGTAACTTTAGGAAAAATATATGGTTTGGGCATTGAAATTTAACCTGAAGAATGTACAATACATGTTGATTCCTGCTCCCCTTTGAGTGCATGAATCTGACCTTTTTAGAGAAACAACAGTGTTGTCTCCACTACCTAGAGCAAGAGCTGTCACCCTGGTAACAGGACACTCTTGTTGCTTTCTGTGGTGCTGTAACATTATTTTTTACACATGATGTGCGCCAAAGTTTTGGTATTTCATTGAGGTTTTAAAACATTTTGAAAACTTGTAGCTTAGCTTTTTCCCTGCTTCATTTTGAAAGTTTTCCCTTTTGCATCCAGCTGGTTCCAGCACTACAAACTTGTCACGTGATACAACAGTAAAAGTTCAAAGAAACTGTACACTGCCTTGGTCGACATGGTAGATGATGCATTGAGGCCTTAATGCCAGAGTTAACTCGACGTGCATAAAGCTAGGTATGCTAGCTAATGCTTATTTTTTGCAGCTTGTTATTGTAATTTTCTACACTTGAAAATACCTGTTAAACAAGAAAGGGACTGCAACCAAGAACAAGAGATTTGAAATATTATTATCACTATACATAAAAATGCATGAAAACATAAGTTCAGTCTAAACAACAAACATGTCAGGGATATGGGTTATTGATGACTATTACATAATTACAACTGCAGTCAATACTCATGTAGTTAGATTAAGATTATTCTAAAAAAATATATGGCTGCAGATCTTTGTACTCATACACTCATAAAACTTGTTATATTAAAAAGTAATTCTGTAATTCTGTTGTTTTCAATTAATGTAAATGGTCTGGGTCAACATATTCTTTACTGAAACAAAAATGAATGTTGTATGTTTGTTGATACTATCAACAAACATTTTATCCATGTTACTCATGACAGAATGAATATAAGCTGATCTAAATGAAACTACTGATACGAGTAACCCCCATAAAATCTACACTGGTTCATTCAACACTTATAAGATCAACCTGCCCAATTAAATAGAGGCCCAGCCTTAGTTAATAGGTTTGTTGTAGTGGATTATGTTGATCCAACCCTGACATATTCAATTGAAAGAACAGAATTGCTGAACGCTGAGAGACAGCTATATAACTGAAACTCAATACATTTATGTCTTTATATATTTACCTTATCAAATGTGTTTTTATGGATTTTTGAGCGTCAGTGTGTAACAGATCACATAAGTTTTATGCCATAGTTTGTTTACATGATGCATTGCTATGTGTATTATGGAGTGACCATAATGACGAGGCATTGCCACATTCATATTGTGTTGACCCCATAACCTCCATGAGTCCTCTATAGTAAACCCTATATGGTGAGTGGAGTGCACAATATGAACACAGCCCAGGTCTCAGCTAGCAGTTACCACCACTGTTGCTCATATTGTGATTACTCTTCTCAGATGAAGACATCCAGGATTCCTTTGGTCTTTGCAAGCTCATTGTCTTTTTTCTTGGGTGTTTTTTACTTTGTGCCATGTCCACACTGTTTTCCTGCCTTTCACCGTTTATGTTTTCATCTTCTGGACCTGCCACAGCAATGCCTTCCATTAAATGTTTGCAAGCAAGGAATAACATTTTATCTGCTACTATCCTCCTGTCTCTGCCTTTGAGTGTGCATCTGGATCCTCAACACACAGCAATTCACATACACCATGTGATTAAGTTTCCATTGCTCACTTAAGTACATATACCACCCAGATATCTTTGTTCTTTCCAAGATCATCTTTTTTCTTGGCTTTTGTTACCAGCCCTGTCTGCCAATTCGCTAAGCTCTTTGTATTTTGTATTCGGATATCCTGGCCTACAGTTCTTTATGCAAAGTATTTCAGCATTAAGAAGTCTTCTATGTGACTAACCTGAGCTCAATATAGCTAACATAGAAATAATTGACTGCCTAAAAGCCAACTCACAAATTCAGTCAAGACCTTAATTTCACTCATAGATCCTCATGGAGACGTCATCCTCTTGTCATAGAACAATCTGGGTTATCTGAATGTGCCTGTTGGTATTTTGTCTTATTAAATTACTTTGGTCCGCCCCTTAAGCCTGCTACATACTCCATGAGAAGCCAGAACAAAGTTCTTGTTCGGCATGTCATTTCATACTCCTCATAAGGCCCTCCCACTGCAGTATACATCACGCTGAACAATATTGGTCGTTAGATGGTAGCAACACACGGTCATTGCACCTTGATGGTCAGAAGGTCACCGTTGGGTTTATTCTCTGCAAAAAAGGTAAAACTTGGCTTCCAGCTTGTTCGTGTTACCATGACTGTCAAGTTTCTGACCAATCACGCAATACTTCTCAAAGCCCCCACGAGAAGAAAGTTCTGCTGGGCTAAAGGATCCAGAACAAGAATGGCATAATTTTGTTCTTATGGCCCTGAGAACATGAACAAAGTTCTCACTTCTCGTTGAGTATGTAAGGGCCTCCAACCAGTGTTTACTCACTCAGCAGCTGGCAGCGCAGGACCTGCAGGCTTGTCTTCATGGTATCATGTGCTCCGGCTCCTCCTCCACAGTGCTCATGGTTCTCTGCAGAAGAAAGAGAGGTAAGATGAGACTCAGCACTCTGATATTAAAATCACCTTCAAGTCATGGTAAGCTTCAATGTGGTGTCCTGTGATTATGTCTGGACAGGCTTTAGCAGAACGATGAAGGGGTTTGCAGACTGACTTGCTTGAAGTTGACACTTTTATTATTGTAATGACTGCTGAAAACCAGTTGCACGTCTCACAATTGATCATATGAATTACACAGACTTAAGCATAATTATAAAAGACAGGGTGAGACTTTTTCAGAACAGAGATGGCATCCTGCAGGCTGTGCTGGTCAGTAAAACCAAATAGGGAGCATACACTGACCAGTAAGTCTTGTTCTGAGACAGCCACTGTGTATGTCAGCAAGTACCCAAGGGTGCTCTTTAGGAGAATGACTCACCGATGGCTTTCTGCTTAAAGAAAGGCCACACAAACACCTCCTTTCACCTCTGGATGAGTCTGTATATGTCTTTCTTTGTAAAAGGCCTCTGGGCAACACTTACTTGCCCGAAGTTCTGCTCAAAACAGAACACAGACTCATACTCACACACACCTACAGTAAGCACCCTTCACCCTACCTGTATGAATAATCTGTTGTGAGTAACATGTCAAATTGGATTTGCCCCTTT
>JAPMNP010713541.1:0-10989 GCA_029874935.1 Atherina boyeri
ATTACTGCTAGAAGAAGTTATCTACGTCTATATTGTAACTTTTCAGGGAAGATTTGTTTATTTATTTTGTAATTTGCATCCGAGCGACATCTTTGCGTCCCAGACCCTCCTCCCCCGTTGCCAATAGCAACGTGTAAACAGAGCATGCACGAGGATAACTGAAGTGTTCCCTCTCAGGGGTAGGTAGTGTTGCACATGCGCATTTTTTTTTCAAAAACTGGAGAGGGCGGTTCTTTCGGGAAAATCCTCCGCTACACCTTTAAGTTAAAGGTTGTAGGACCTACATGCACTGGTTATAAGTTAGAGCTCCTCGTACTAAAAGCATAATGATTAAGATTAATAGAATTAAACACAATCCAATAGCAATTTTGTAGATAAAGTTAGCTTGAACTCTAGAAAGTTTTTCACCAGATTTATCAACTTTTTGGACGCCCTTAGATAATTGTTTTCCATAAAAGGCAACAAGGCTGTTTAATACTGCTCATCATCTTGTTTATTACTGTAACTGTCTGCTGGCGGCTGCCGATCAGATAGTGCAAAGTTGGTTTTTAGACATTTTTAGCTGAAAAATAATCTGCTATTCGAGAACAGTACAGCTGCCTGATAAAAATCCAAAATGAGAGAACATAAACAGACATTTGTGGATGTGCACATGGATAACTGTGAGCATTATAGATGTATTTTTGTCCCTATTGCAGTGTTAACATGGAGGAAAGCATTCCTGTAGATCAGCATCTAGTCAAAATAAAAGGTTGGGACTCTGATACATATTTTCATCTGCCTCATCGGTACCGCAGGAACATTTTTGTCTGCTTTAAAGTTATTTGTGAACCCTGAGGCTCCTCAGACCTTGTCGCATTTTTGTTTTATTTATCTCCTACTTTTTCTCAGTGTTATGTTGCAAATTTGCAGGGAAGTGTTAAAGATTCCTCTTGGCTACTGAGAAGTTTAAAGCAACTCTCTCTATTGTTTTCTTTTTCTTCTTTCTTGTGTGTGGACGCCTTTGCTTTGTTTTGTTGAAGCCCCGAGCGGAGCAGAATTGATACACATATTACTTTCCGGGGCATTTGTTTATCCAACAGAGAGACGAATGCAGCAGAGATAAAAGCTGAATTAAATGTTAATAAAAGCAGAACGTTTAAAGAGTGAATGACAGGATGGAAGAGGATGGATGGACGTGCTCATACAGCATGGCACATGTCTGCTTGGTGACTGCTGCTTATTTGTTTCAATCAGTGTTTTCTTATTATAGCATCCATAATGAGCCTGTAAACAGTCTTAATGTTCTCTGTTGGATATTTCCTCTCTGTTACCGACAACATGCCACAGTAAACAGACCTGTAACAGGCTGAAACCTGACTGAAAACAGGCAGAAAGATCTGTAAACATAACAGGAAAACACTTATTCATAAATAGATTACTGTTATAGTTCATGTTGGAAATGATTGGAGACCCATGGTCACTTTCATTTATTACATTTCAATTGCATCAGAAGATTAATTTCTAAATGATGTCCAGCTGCTCTGTAAGCCAATAGAAAGAGGCCAGGGGGATGGTCGAACTGGTAATAAAGAACTAGTTGGATACTATTTTCTAACTTCTAATGGATTGCCGATCTGTCTGGGTTTAATTAACCAATGGCATACGGTTACAGATGGTTTGTTCAGTCAACAACCTCTTCTTTATGAAAAAGGTTTTAAGATTAGTTTGAAGAACATTTAAATAAAAATGGCTGCTTCCCTCATCAAACTGGCACCTGGTTCTCCAGTTCTGGTCCAATAAAATCTTGGAACCACGAGGAAGCCAGAACTGTAAGAACAGAGTTATTGTTAGTTGATGGGGAACAAGCCTTTTATTTTTTATTTTTTAAATGTTCCCTCACTTTATTAGATCCACTTCTTCAATTGCAATAACTAATCAGCCAATCACATGGGAACAACTCACTACATTTAATCATGTATAGACGCGGTCAAGATGACTTTAAGTTCAAACTGAGCATCAGAATGAGGAAGAAAGGAGATTTAAGTGACTTTGAACGTAGCATGGTTGTTGGTCGGAGTATTTCAGAAACTGCTGATCTACTGGGATTTTTACAACCAACCATCTCTGTTTTTACCATTTATTTTTTACATGTAAAGGACATTGAGCTATGTTTTTAATGTATGAAAAACGCTTTATAAATAAAGTTTGATTTGATTAGGGTTCACAGAGGATGGTCTGAAAAAAATATCCAGTTAGCAGCAGTTGTCTGGACCAAAATAAATGTTTTTATGTCAGAGGTCAGAGGAGAATGGGCAGACTGGTTGGAGATGATAGAAAGATAAAAGGAAGTCAAATAAGCACTGGTTCCTACCAAGGCATGAAAAATACCATCTCTGAACACACAACATGTCCAACCATGAAGCAGGTGGACTACAGCAGCGGAAGACGACAACATACCATACAATTCACACAGATTAACCAAAACTGAACAATAAAAGATGGAAAAAGCAGAAAAACTTTGCCTGGTTTGATGAGTCTATTTCAGCCGCAACATTCAGATTCAGGGTCAGAATTGGGTGGAAGCATCATGAAAGCATGGATCCATCCTGCCTTGTATCAACAGTTCAGGCTGCTGGTGGTGTAATAATGTGGGGGATATTTTCTTGGCACACTTTGGGCCACCTACTGTAGTACCAAGAGAGTATGGTTTTTAACTCCGCAGCCTACCTTAGTGTTGTTGCTGACCATGTCCATCCCTTTATGACCACACTACTCCAACGGCCTCCCCAATCACCAGATCTCCATCCAATAGAGCAGCTTTGGGATGTCGTGGAACGGCGGATTCTCATCATGGATGTGCAGCCAACAAATCTGCAGCAACTGTGTGATGCCATGATGTCAATATAGAGCAAGATCTTAGAAGACAGTTTCCAACACGTTGTTGAATGTATGACACCAAGAATGAAGGCAGTTCTGACAGAAACGGGGTAAACAATGGTTCTAGTAAGGTAGCCAGTAATGTATATCTTTGTTTTCATTCCTGTGGGGCTTGTAACTATGGTTACCTTAGGACTGTGTATCACATCGCTTTGTCAAGCGTTGCAGCATCGCACCTCATGACATCTCAAGTGTTAGCTGTTTTAGTTCACAACCTCAGAAATGAATGGTTTTACTGGATGCTTTACAGAGATGACCAGCAGAGGCCGTGTTAGAGCAAATGTGAGCTGATGCATGAAATCCTTTGTATAGGGGCCTTATGTCAATCTTTCTGTTGTCATTTTAACATTACAAACATACTAACCTCATCTTTTTTTGGCTCAGTTTTAAATTTAAGTTTTCAAAATTACTATCATATTTTGATGTAGTTCATAGAGTTTGGGCATTTTTAGCTGATCATTTTTGTCACAATTGTCTTTTTATTGTTTCTCTTTTATGTCTGTTTTATTCTTATTTCGTCCCCTTTCAGTTAAGCTGTTTGTCTTATTGTCATTTCTCTTAAAGTTGCACAGCCCATGGCCAAAACATGTTTTTAAATGTGCTTGAAAATAAAATTGACTTGTCTAGCATAAAATGCAGCAAATCATGCACCGCGCACCTCAAATAGCAGCTTGATTATTTCATTGGATTAATATCGAAGTAGTAAACTTTTTTTTTATATTTGGCACATTGACATGGATTATTTCTTCTTTATTTGTTCATGTAAGTGCTGGCCCCTTGGCCCAGCTTTCAAATCACTTCTTGTTTTTATTTAGAGATATACAGTTTTTTCTGAAGAATTATTACAATATTATTTTTCCCTTTTACTGTAGTATCTTCTCAAAAATTAGCTCCAATTGGGAGTATGTTGAGATCCAAACACAAGCTATAATTTCTTTTCTTCATCGTTAAAATATTTATTTACTTATTTCTGATCAATTTTTTGCATTGCAGCGATATTTACTCTGTGTACATGTGCAGTATCTGATGTAACACAGTGTTCAGTTGATTATCTCCATGGAGGATGATTAGAACTTGAAGTCCCAGAGCTGCAGTCAGCTATTAAGCCTTCATAAACACTTCATTGTTCCTTTAGCCCTCTGTAGCAGCTCTCATGATAAACAAGCCTGCTGTGCAGCTTCTGTACGCCAGCTCCCTGCAGAACGTAAAGCTTTGGCTGCTGGCCCAACCTTGTGCTTTGGAAGAAACTTTCTTCCTTTATTGTTCGGCTCAGAGATGTGTAGGTTTGCACTCCCTCTCACTCTCTCGTCTCAGCACTGCTCAGGGCTTGAAGCTTGAAGTGTGAGCTAATGATGCTCTGAAGTAGGTTACCAGCCTGCAGTAGAACAGGAGAACAAATTCCGCTGAAATGAAAATATTGTACAGCTCAATCATACGCTGAACCACGCTCTTCAAATAGTAATTAAGCACACTGATGTTATCGACTGCACAGCGGCATTGATTACTAGAGAGAGGACTGATGGCTCATTTGTTGTTGGGGTTTTGAGAAGAAAAATCACATGTGTCAGTTGTTGGTCTGGCCTGGCAATAAATGTGTCTGGAATCTTCACGGGAGACTTAGTGCCAGTACTTCACTCCAGCAAAGACAAGCAGGTCACATATGAGGACAGAGGCTATTATTTCCACACACTACACAAGACATGTTGTCCTTTCCTATATTTGTACTCACAGACTAAATATGCAGCCCATATAGGTGGCACATGTACTTTAGTTTAGCATCCTGCATGTTTAAAGGAGAAATGTTGCTTTACTCATGAAGAACAATAGCATTCCTCCTGCAGATCTGATTGGAAGCTGTCTCGTTAAACACCATGAAAAATTATTCTCCAAAACTTTTAAAGCTTTTTGTGTTCCAGGTAAACTGGACTTTTTTGATAACAGAATGCGTCAGGTTGATAGATGTTACAGCAATGTGTCTAAATGACAAATCATTACATTTCAAATATTTGTGCCTAAGAGCTCTGCAGAAGAGCCCTACAAAACAGAACCGGTATTTATTTTTGCTCCATTCCATCTACACCAAACACAAGCGCCAAATGTGTGTGTGCCACATTAATCCGCAGCTGAAAATAAATCCTAAGAAATACTTAGTTACTTAGCTGATTTTAGCAAAACTGATAAACAGATTTTTTTGATCATTATGTCACTTTTAGATTTAGTTCTTTAAGACTTGTATGTTAAAGACTAAGAAGTCAAAAAGAGAAAAGTAACTGCAGACACATGAAATCTGTAAAATGAAGAGAATAACTAACTAGTGTTACATGGGTAATGTTAACGCATAAATTAAGAAAAGATTTAAAAGGGTTCATAATTGCAATAATAACAAAACACAAAAAACTCTAATAAGGATAATAAAAGATATTGGTTTAAAAAAAGAGAGATTTTTTGGGGGTGGGGTTTGGGGCTTTTTGTAATGTGGCATACCAAAATGTGTCACCTAAATCAATCAATAGTTAAAAATACAGTAGTCCCTTAGAAATAGTCTGTTTGATTCTGTTTTACCAGGTTTTACATAAACATTGATCACATTTGTTATTTTAGTTATTGAGACAACAATAAATAGTTTTTAAGGACTTGAATATTAACTATCTGTCAAGATGAGGAAGTAAAAAAAGAGAGAAAAGGACCAACAACAAAAAAAGGATAATAATCATAATGATAACATACATAATAAAAACAACGAATAATATATATTATATAATCATAAAAAAATGTAATGGTGAAAGTAGATATTATTAAGAGTAAAATATATGAGAACATATTAAAGGGGTTTCTTTGGGCTTTATGTGGCTCTGATTGTGTTAATGGCAAAAAAACAAAAATATCAATTTGAAGAAGAAGAAGAATTGGAAATAATACGCTTTTTTTCCATAGCTGAAAGAAGTCCCTACGAAACAATCAAACAGAAATTTTACAATGCCATTTTCTATGTAATTCTTTATAGATCTGTGCTTTAACTTTCTGTCGAGACCAGGACATCATGAGGCAGGTTTCCAGAACAGTGCAGCACTGCTGTGTTTCGTTTCTGATGCATCTGATTCTGTTTGATTGCAGCTGAGATATTTTAGATGACGTTGAATTCTACTACTTTTACTGGAGTTTTCTAATCTCATTCCGGCCTGGCGTTGGGGACAGACAACATTTTATGAAATTCCTCCTGACTTCATTAAAAAAATGTACTTTTAAGATTTAAGGAAGAAAGAAACCACAGGGCACAAATGGACTAAGGGGTTTGGTTTTAGTCTTTTTATGTAATTTGTTTGAGCAAAAATGAAAGTATAAGATGTCATCAGATTATCCGCAGTATGTTAAATTAAAAGCTTATTTTATGGCCTTAATTTTCCCGCCTTGGTGGAGGAAAAAAAGCCTGTGGGAAGGCTGGGAAATTTGACTCCGTTCAGTAGTTTGAGACCCCTGGGGTCAGTGCTGGGGGGGTTTGCATTTCATTGCTGAGAGATCAACTGTAAGTAAAACAGTGCAGCTGTCTATTTCTAGTCAGTAAACAAAAATCTGTAAAAGCTGCACAGAAGCATGATCATGTTTTCAAGCCACTTATATCCTCTAACATCACTTCATTATCTCTTTTCCAGCACCTTCTCTTCTGCACAACAGGAAGTGTTATGTACAAATCTGAACTCCATTTTTCCTCAGTAAAAGTAGAAATAAAGTCCCGTTGGAAGGGGTGGAGCGGAGAAAGAAGAGGTGAAAAAGAAAGGCAGAGTGTGAAAAGGAGACAGCTGCTTCGGTCAGCAGAGACATGAGGCTGTGGTTGCAGCCCCCGTCTCCCCGAGCTGTCTGGAAGTTTCCATGAGGGACGGAGGGAGAGATTTTAGAAAGTATGTGAAATATTGAGTGGGATGTAGGGCGAGTGGGGGACACTGCCGGCCGATGGGTGAAGTGATTGAGTATGAGGTAGCATGTGTCGCACGTGTTTAGATCTTGTGCTTTGCTTTTGGTATGCAGGTGTTTCCTGCTACTTGTTGTATAAACAGCTGTAGCCTCTCAGCTTCGTTTCAGTCATTTAAGGTTGAGTGCTTTGCTCAGAGGCACCTTGATGCCTTTCTTGGGACTCAATCTCCCAGCCAGAAGCTGCTGAGTGAGGCATAAGGAGTAATCGTCAGAGAGTGAAGTGTCCTCCTTCAACAGGCTGTCGTTTGGATGCAGGTTGTTTGGACGTAGCTGTCAAAGACGAGCGCCGTCCCCGTCCCCCCTCCCGGCTCGCTGATGTTCACTTCTTTTTCCTCCTCATAGAGTTACAGTTGCCAGGGGGGACACCACTCACATCTCTGCTTGCCGAAATGTAACCCTGATGACAAAAGACAGATGCTGGTTATGAGAGAGGGATTGTCTTTTTCTTTTTTTGTCATAACACCAGACAGTAGACTCTAATAGGCGCATTTTTGATTCAACAAACATAAGAAACAGGCAATCAGAAAAGCACAAGTAAGTCCATAAAAGCTTAGACTCAACAGAGCTGATCCATATAAGCTAGTTTCAGCCCGTACAGCAATACAGATTGACCAATATTCTGCAAGAGCTGAAGGAAGTGTTTAATTTGGAATACAAATGACCTTTAATCGCTGACTGGATGATGTTCAAGGGAAGTCTGAAATTGAAGGAAATGGATGGGATTGATGTACTTGGTTCCATTGCAGTAGCACAGTCTTTTTGTTTAAGTGACACACCACCATTTGGGCAAATGTGCTCCTTTTCCACCTCCCTCGAGTTAAATAATTGAGTTTTACCTTTCCCCTGTTCATCCAGCCGTTCTCTGAGTCTGGCGACCTCATTTGTGACTTTAGCTTAGCATGAATCATTGAACCGGATTAGACCATTAGCACCTAACTAGCTAGCATCCCGCTAAAGAGTTAATCAAAAACTCTGGTAGTTTTCCCATTTAAAAGTCATCTTTTGTCAAGGTCGAAGATGGAATGACTTTGACGGAAAATTAAACGTTTGGTTTCTGGATTCAGGCATGGAACTACACTCTGATTCCAGCATAATAATCAAGAAACGTTGCGAATGTTCCACGGCACAGCAGCGAATTGATATTACGTTCAGCCTCTAGGTCAGGGGTGTCAAACTCAGAGCCTCGAGGGCCGCTATCCTGCAGTTTTTAGTAGTTTCCCTACTCCAACATACCTGATCAAAATTATCCAATAGCTTCTTGTCAACTTCTTCAAAAATAACACATTAATTTCCGTCAGGATCAGGAAAACAACAAACACCTGCTGGATATCGGCCATCCAAGACCAGACATACCTGCCCTAGGTGGTCCCAAGTGGTGTTAATTTGGAAGCAGATTTGAAGAAGCCTAATTCGTGATTTTGACGCAGGATTGAAACGTGTGCTAGGGCGTGGTTAGATCTAACCCTCTTAGAGAGACTCTACTTATATAAGGTGCTATTTACTATACTCAATCATGTTACTGACCTTTTTCTAGTGGAAACCTGTTCTTCCAGTTGTTTTCTTTGTCGAACAACTTACTATTCCAGCCTTTTGTTGCCCACATCCCAACTTTTTTGACAGCAAACCTCTCAGTTTCATCATCAGTATCATTTTCCTTTGTTTTACCGTAAATAAAACATTGGTTCTTGAGATTTCCCAATGACTGTTAATCTATGTTTAATTCACGGACAAAGAGAGAAGCTCCTTCTCCAAATCATCAAACAGTTCCTTTGATTTAGGGTGCACTGTTGGTTATAGGCACATTTTGAACTTCCTGACCTCACCTTCCCATCCTCCTCCACTCATCGACACCACAGCTGCATATTAATTGCCAGTGCAAGTATGATTTTTTTTAAAAAGTGCGTATGTATAACCTCGCCTGAATGTGTGTTTGCATAGAAGAGGCAGTTGGGAGACTGTGATTTGCTGGTGATGACTGAGAGGAGGGAGGGAGGTGCACTGACGAAGCCAAAGAGAGGGAGGCAGAGAGGAGAGCACTGTCCCTATCTGCTTCTTTTTTGCTCTGCGATTCAGGCAACCAGCTCTCCTTTCCATTCCTCATCCTCATCCTCCTCCTCCTCCTTCTCCACAGCAGCAGCAGCAGCAAGAAGAGAAGAAGGAATGATTTGGATGATAAAGGCTGCAATGAAACAAGGAATCAACAAACAAAAGACGAGGAAGGGATGAGAGGTATCAGCAGGAGAGGAGCAGCGTTTTCTTTTTTTCTTTCTCCCTCTAACACCCACACCCACCGTATGTGCGATGAGAAGAGACTAAAAGCAGCGCGGGGAGAGTGCAAGAGAGAATACTGACTGAGAGAAGTAGATCACGGGCGAAGGGAAAAAGGATGCCAGCGGACTTGCACTCGTGGACGGAGAGCAGGAGGAAGAAGTGAGGCAGATAATCTGTCAATCTGCACTGTGACTGTTAAACTGAGGGGATCCATTTTACAGTGGGAGCAACAGGGACGCTCACTCCTCCCGCCTCAGCTTTACTGACATTTTTTTTTCCCGTACTCTTTTCCTACCTTGAATTTGATTTGTTGCATCTTCAGCCTTGTGACGAAATCACGGGCGCTCTCTGGAATCCCTGCTCTGAAGTCTGAGGGCGGCCATCCATCCTTCCCTCCCCCTCTTTATCTCCCTCTTTTTTGTCTTCTTACTGTGTGTTTGCAACCACATGAGCATAAAGAGCCTGTTGTATACCCTTGTGTGTCTTTTACCTCTTCATTTCCACATTTCGCTCCCATCTGTTTCATGCTGGCTGTCCGTTCACACCTCTGCCATCTGTGAGAGTGTTATCTTGTTGTTTTTTTTTATTTTCATTGTGAGTGCTTGTTGTGTCTTGCCATGTAAAGAAGTGGATTTTTGTCTCAGCCTGCCATTAACTGTGATTTATTTCTCATTCGTCCTCAATAAACAAGGCAAGAAAAAGTTGCAACTGATTCCCACCTGCAGGAAATCGTCTCGCCCACTCAGGATGTATAATACATGGCTGTCTTATCAATAATTCAGCATCAGGTGTGCACCCCGGTGTTGCCTGGTGAGTGGTAACATCCAGAGATGAGACTGTTGGGGTTTGTTGCCTGATGATTGCACAGTCTGCCAACGCCACTTACTTCCTTGACGGCAGCTTGATGATGTGTCGTCTCCCTCTGCGGCCTCCGCTGATCTCCAGCTGCTCTCTATAATAACTGAATTCACTTCTCGCTGTCTGTTGGCACACCAGCCTCTGCAAGAGTCGACTGGACTCCATCCAGAACCACCCTTCCCACTTGGATCAACTTTCTTTTTGGGATCCCGCAGGGAAAATAAAGACTGAATCATCAGGGCTTATTTTGAACCTCCAGGGATCTTTGGACACTTTTGTGTAATCCGTGCTCTCTGACCATGATCGGTGTTAACAGCCTGCACTCGGCAGGGCGCCTACGCTCACGCTCTCTTTGCACTGTGCGCTATGGAAGGGACTTCCGGATGATGGACCCGTTCCGCTATCCCAGAACCCCACGCTCGCGATCTCTGAAACCCCTCGTGTTTCCAGACCTGCTGGGCAAGGCTCAGGACGGGCAGAACCACCCACAGGCCAGAAAGAGGAGGAAGGTACTAAAAACTGTTCGTCATTCACTCATTTATTTATCATAAGAGAAATTCTGCAGCTTCCCTACATTATTTCATCACAAAGCACTGGGAAAAACAGATATCTCATACAGCATAACAGCAGATAACAGGTTATCATTAAAACGTACCCGGACAAATTTCCTCATTATTTGCCGACGTCTGTTCAGCTCACATGCTGTAAATCAGGACTGTGTGAAGTTATTGTTTATCTAAAGCTCTTTTACGAGCCGTAGAACACATCTCATTACAGCACTGTGGAAAACTACCACTAATTGCTCTCATTTGTTGCCACTTGGTGACGTTGACGAAGCAAGTAGGTGAAGGTGACAGGGATTCATCCTGTTTTTACTGATCCTCCACACAGATCGAGTGTGGTTGATTTATACCTCACTGCTCTTATTACTCTGCAGCCCCTCAGGATTTACAGTAAGGTTTTTTTTTGGGG
>JAPMNP010713562.1:0-14975 GCA_029874935.1 Atherina boyeri
CACACACACACACACACACACACACACACACACACACACACACACACACACACACACACACACACACACAAAGTTGCTCAAAAGACACAACACCTAAAAGACAACACTTATGATAACAAACACATACCAAAACAATGGACTTTATAAACACTTCTGTGTGGCTCTGGAGCAACCAACCAAGAGAATATAAATACAGATATACGTACTGTATATAATACATATGTAAATATAAAAATTCAAATAAAGAAAAAAAAGAAAGAAAGATAGAAAGACTATCTGGGATTTGGTTGTATTGATAATGTATTTTAAAATGACGTTTCTCCCATGTCATCTTGGAAATATTGTTGCATGTTATTTGTGGTTTTTGTGAATATTTTAGTGTCAAATGTCGGCTGTGATGTTATGATGTTATTTGACAATAATGCCATAATTTGTGCGCTTGTTTAAATTTGAAAACAACTTTGGCAAAAACAATATAAAAAATAATAATGATAATGATAATGATTATAATAAGGATAATAATAATAATTTTAGATAGTGCATATAAGCATGCACTGTTTATATGTAGATAAAGACAGAGAGAACTGCTATGTAACATATTGCCATCATTATTTAATCTGTTTCTCAATCAATTAATTTCTCAGAGCCTGAGATACTGTATTTAATCACTTATTATATTTTCTCAATCAAACAAGTCTTAAAAGCTCCAAAATCATAACAGTCAGAGACATTGTAAATACAACATGGTCTTTTGGTAATGTGAATGAATAATACGCCACCTAGGACACATTTCATCTGTCATTTATACGCATTTTATACGTTTAGCCAATAACTTTAAGCTGTCAAAATAAAACACCAAAATGGTTAGGATTAGAGTAAAAGTGCATGGCAGGGTGTTATCTTCTCTTAACATAGTTTGAAATGATTAACAAATCTACAAAAATGCTCATTATTATCATGAGAAATGACTTGTGCTAAACCTTCTTATGAAATCAGGCTGGAAGATGGGGAGTATTTTGCACATTATTTTATTCCAGATTGATTGGCTGTTATTTGACTGATCATTTCAGCTCTTTTTACAAAAATCTCTGTTCACCTACAGTATATGCTCTCCTGCCGTCTCTGCTGACAGTAAAGGAATTTTGTCTCGTTCTTTTTCTGTAAAGTTTTCTTTCCTTCTCCTTTTCTTAAGTAAAAACCATCAACATGGGACAGGGGTAACAGGGAGGAGGATTTGGAGATAAATCAAAAACTTGAGGTCTGAAAAAGGGTAAGAGAGGAACGAATGATGAAGGAGGAAAATGAGTGGAGCCAATTAGCGAAAGAAGAAGAGGAGAAAGGAAAGAGCTTTTTTAAATTGATGTTCCAGAGAGATTTGGGAAACAGAGGGGGCACAGATGGAGCAACAACAAAATTGAAACCAAACATGTTGATAAAGCAAGAAGAAACTGGAATTTTTGAATTAAAAAAAAAAAAGAGTAAAGAAACGGCGAGGATAGATTGGCTTATAAGGTGAAGACGGAGACAGACAAGGCAAAAAGAGAGACCAAGCAGGGGATGTTGACGTTGATGTTTATGAGAGGGAGAAATGTTCTCACAGGGTTTCTGTGCATAAACATCATTTTATTGGATTTTCTAAATACATGTTTTCTTTTGCCTTTGTTTTGGGTCACTTACGTTTGCGCCGCCAAGTGTGTCCACAGCCGAGAAACTCAATTTAAAGCTTACTATTAACAAACCAATGAAGAAATTTAATGTGAAAAGAGATGGGGAGCGTGTGCAGATTAGCACATGTATGTATGTGCTTAAGTACACAGTGGTTGGTTTACATATATTTGTTCAGTATAAAGCCTGTGGATACATGGTTTCGGTGCACACTCTGAATGCATATGTGTGTGTGTGTTGAGTTAGTGAAGGAATGCACACTTGATTGAGTACAGACTGCACATAAATCTGGTCTTTAACTGTAGACAGACACACAAGACTGACCCTAACCCCAAATTGTCATCCACTTACCCCTCCTACATGTGTGTGTGTCCATTCTCCCTTTGCGTCTGTCCCTCATATCAATCTGTGGACGTCTGTCTTTTTTTGTCATTTATCTGTTTCTTTAGGTTCAGGATAAGTAATGTCACTGGGGAAAAATTGTCACCAGGTACAGCACATCTGTATAAGTTAACAACAACCATGCAAAAAGTGAACAGTTTGTCACATTTGGCTCTAATGATTCTTTCCTCTCAACATAGTGACAACAAGCCTCCACCTCGGGCTTTGCCATAGAAGTTGCATGACAGCAGTTATGCAAATCTAGGCAGCAGATGGTTTCATATTCTGAGAACAACATGCTAAACCGTTTATTTAGTTGCTGAAATATGTTGATTTTAGTGAAGACATATGTGACACAATATTATAAATCCTTCTCATACATGAAGTGCCATAAGTGCAGTTTTTTTAAAATAAATTTAGACGTCAGTTGAAGAATACTATTTTGTATGATTAAAGACACTGGAAAATGCAAACAAGGACCAACATTTTATAGCTTTTTATTCCAAACAGCCTCTCTGATTTGTCAAAAGTTCTCTTCAAAGCCACCTACACTGCTAATGAATGGAATATCCAGCATTTGATGTGGTGCATGTTGGTTTCTGTAGTTATATGTTAAATATTAAATCAACATGCTTTGCAGAATGGACGCAGTAGAAAAAGAGACAGAAAGGTTCTAGGCCTGCAGGAAGACTAGAAAAAAACACTGTCACTTTTAGTTATGTTTCGTAGCAAATGTAGAGTTGGTGCTAATTCTTCTGTTACTTTTAAAGCATTCATTTGTTCTTTCTTTCATTCATTCATTCATTCATTCATTCATTCATTCATTCAGTCAGTCAGTCAGTCAGTTTGTTCTACCCCTGTGGCTGGGAAGTGGATGTTGTATACGTTCTGCTGCATGAATCAGCAGCCAGTGTCGTTGTTGTTATAGAGTCTGAACACAAAGCATGATGCTTTTCTAACCTTAACCTTCTTGTTTTTAATCCCTAACCTTAACCAAATAGTTTGAAATACATTAAACAGATGCCAAACTGGGAGTGAAAGCACACGGAAACATTAAAAATCACCTTACGAAACCAAGTTATTTGAAAATATTACTTGATGGGACATCAATCAAATTTGCCTTTTCTGCATGGAATTCATGTGTGTACACTACCCTTCTTCCAACAACCAACAAAAGTGAGGATTTTTGCACCTGTTAAATGGTGAAGATAAAGCAGTAGCCCTGTTGTTTTTTTTATTTGTGTGTATAACTTGTGCTTTCAATCTTGCCTAAGATTGAGAAAACATCACAGCTTGAGAAAAGACACATTAATACACACACTCTCTTCAAAATAACCTTCTGGTGGATTACTGGCCGCTGAGTCCTGCCCTAAGACTACAAAGTTTTCTGTTTCATGACCATTTCAGGTTTTTCTATGAGTCTGTGCTGCCCTTTGTGTGGTTTCCCTCTCGAGTAATTGCAGACCCCACCCTCATTGTGCTCACCTGTGCATGCCAGTGTGGACCATTGGCTCTGCTTCGTTCAACAATTTTAGCTGCAAATCAACATTTCCTCGTTTCATGAACTCCTTTCCAATAGCATAAAATGGGGACTGTGTTTAAATACTACGTTGACTTGTTTTACTTGATAAGATGCTGTTTATTCCCGAATATAGGATTTTTCAGTAGTCCCAGTCTCCATCAGGCAAGACCAACTAAAATACTGCTGTGATTTTAGAAATTATTTTTCAGTTCTTATTCAAGAAACATAACTTTGAAACCATTGGACACTGAGAAAGATACGTTTTTCAGTGCATTTTGAACCTTTTAAAATGATCTCACACTATCATGTCTCAAGGCAAAAAGATGTTATGGCTGTCAGCAGTCAGGTCTGTTGGGTTTAATTTAGCCTTCAAAGCTTTCATGCCCTAACTATAAAATCATCAGTTTTATAAAGGATGTTAGGCTTTCCAGTCATACTCCCAAAGCCACAATTCTCACTCCACATATAAAAGGAATTTGGAGCTCTTTCTTGAATATTTCACTATGTCAGTTTTTGTTTTTCTTCTGTGTTCCTCTTTGTTTTCTCTTAATTCCACTCATACACTTTTTCTCATTCCTCTTTGTTTTCATTTACAAGAAAAGAAACCGCTTTAAGTGAAGTCAGTCAGTGCCTTCACTAAAACATATGTTGTTTTACTTGCCATAAAGTCAATACATCCAATTAATCTAAGTTGTTATGATGTTACATGAAACCACAAAAAACTGTCTGAATCTTTCCCACTAATAGAGATTAAACAACATGATTTTTCCAAATGTTTGTTGGGACTTCTGTTTTTCTCTATAATTGTGAAATATTTCTGATATCTGCAACCTAGAACCACTTTCACAATGACATGAATAGTTTTGCTGTCTGTACTGTTGATAATATGACGTCAGCAGCATGCCTGGCATGGGGACATTTTTTGTTTTATCAGATTTCTTTCATTGAGTTATAAACACATTAGAAGTAATTCATAGAATTAAGATTAAATCAGGTTTATAATGTAATCCATAAGAAGACACCAAAGGGTGGATTTAATCACAACATTACATTGTGTAATGTTAGCCTGAAATTAACCTTAGTTATTCTCCTGCTCCTGTCCCAAATGATGGCTGGTATTATATTTGTGCAGTGGCTGGATTTGGAGAGTGTAGCGTGTAGCACTTGGGCACATTAACAATAAAATCTAGTCAAAGTCTCTCAACATATGCTCATCAAAACATGACTAACCATGCTAATCAGTATTGCATGGGAAATGATAAACATAATAAATTTCCACCTGATTAACACCATCTTCTGAGTAAATACAGTATGTTTTCTCTCTGTTTAAGACCTCTTTCAAGTGGTTAGAGCAACGGAGGGCAACCTTTTATGGGAGCCAGTTTTTCCTGGACCAGACTGGAGAGATTTACTTGCACATGGTTTTCCCACCAAACCAAGTTCTGTTTAAGTGCTTGTTTAAAACCTCAAATGTTGGTGCATGTTGGGAAAGATGAAATACTAGTCCTCCCGAATGGAAGCGGTGCAACATGTAGAAACACTGGGTCCTTCCTTTACCAAAACACTGTCTGGAGTGTAAGATATCAGGTGTTACAAGGGTCCTTTTGCCCCTGAACACATCCCAGTGCCCCAAAATTCAACTCTTGAACCCTGACCCTGCGGCGATGTTTGATTTCGACCTATTTGGGCCTCAGAAGCTCTGTTGCTCAAACTTCACTTTCAGCTTTCTTCTGCTCTGCAGATGGCAGCCAGATTCCCGAGTGCCACATCTGACTTTGCACCAGAGAACAAACCCAAGATAAAAAATATGACCGGCTGTGAATAACAGAGCTCCTCCATGCGTGCATATGTGTAATACTAATAGATATGTGCATGAAGGGTCCTACACATAAGTGCACAGAGGCAGGTCATGGTCAGCCGTTGTAGGGAACCCCTGTGTTGCTGTAATGCAATCCTCCCATGGAGAATGTTCTGGTTTCAACCCTGCCCTGCGGAGTGTGCTTCCACTGCCAGGTACTCAGACTCAGCCTCAAGCCTGCAGGGCTCGCCTTGAAGTCAGGCTATATGCCGACTATAGCGTAGTTACTCAATCTAATATTGTATAACAACAACAACACAGCTCTCGGTTTGAGTTATCTCAGTTTACTCGTACAAAGGAGCGGTTGTTTTTTGCCCCAGCAGAGATTGCTTTTAGACATGTCAGAGCTCAATCAAAACAACAAGAGCCTTTCACGTCTGGCAATCATCTTCAAGCATGTGGCTGCAGACAAAAGGAAAGTTTGGAACAGTTTGGGCTGATTTTTGCCAAGAAACTTTTTTTATTTTCTCCATTTAGGTTTCCCTTTTTATGTACCTGTTTATTTATCTTTAATGCGGCTCCTTTTGCACCCAAAGTGTCCTTTTCTATCCAGACTGTTTACCACGAGAGTCATTGAAGTTGTGGTGAAATTGCAGTGTTTTGTGCTAAATGAGGATGTTTAATGGCAGGAGCCGGAAACTTGATGAGCTCCAAATGTTCAGCTGAGAGATGCATATTGCTTGTGACAGGTGATGAGGTTTGTGCAGTTGAGGAGAACGGAGGAGGCTTAGCTGACGGGGGTTCTAATGGTTGACTGATTTCAAGGTGTGTGTTTGTGTGGGAGCTGCAGTCTAAACCTCAGCAATTTAGAAGTAGTCCGGGGGGATGTTTTGATGTTGTCGACAATTTAGGATCGGCAAGTAGTGGAAGCGTTATCGGTTATAATTAATTTTTCAGCAGTTAGGGAGTTGTTTTTTCAGGTTTTGTCACTCACTGTCACTATGTTGTCAAGCATTTCTAAGCCTTTTTTTTTTATTTGAACCTGTCAGCCTAAAAAATCTGTCACTCAATCTGTCATGAAATCTCAACTGGTTTAATAAATATGTTTGTGAGGTAGAACTTGCTGGGTGAGTTTAGATAACTTAGAAAATATCATCATAGTAACTACTTGTGATTTTTTCAGCCAATTAGTTTTCTTTTCCAGGCTTGTGTGGCTCATTCGAATGAAAAGAAAAGAAACAAAATAGGTGTTTTCTCCTTTTAAACATTTCTTAAGGCACATTTCTTGCTGACTGCAATTGTTACCCAATCTATAGACTATATGTCTTTCAAACGTATTCACATTTTTGTGTATTGAGTTGTACAGAATACATAAGATCACTGAGTTTCTACCCAGCCCTGTTTGGGAGTGAGTACCAATATGACGAATATGAGCGGCTGAGTCACAGAAAGGAGGTGTTGACTGTTTTAGGTCAGTTTCTGTCCTCTTTTGGTAAGTAAGACTAAATGTTTTGAAAGGTGTTGAGGCGATTCAGTTTGAGTCGCTTGTTCTTCTTGTGGGGCCCATCGTGAAAGATGAAAGGCTGAGCGAGAAGAAAGAAAATGGCAACAGAGAGGGGGAAAGAAAGCTAATCAGGGTTAATTAGTCGCTGTTATTTTTGACCCGTGGCAAACAAGAAATAAGACTGCTGGGAGGAGAAAATGTGGAAAAGCGTGGAGAAGAGAAAGAAGGGTTGAGTGAGAGTACAGTGTGACGAATTATGAAAGGAGATATGGATTGAATTGGTGAAGCAACAGGAGGCCCAAGGTGTGTCTGAGACAAAGAGAGACTGATGAGACTGATGTAAAAGAGAGAGAGAAACAAACAGGGTCACGCACATTGTGCAATGCATATTTCCCACCTGATGAACAGCAGCATGTTTTACAAGCATGAATCACAGTTTTCTGTCCGACTGACAAGAAGAGAAGAGGGCGCCGAAAGGATGGAAAATGACGATATAGAGCAGGGAAGGCAAAAAACAAAAAAAACACAAAAAAAACACCGCGTTTTGTGTTCTGCTGAGTAGCTGAGGAAGTGTTGAGAGAGTTAGCAAGTAGATAAGAAAAGTATGAAAGTGAAAGCATCCAGAGACTGCATGGATGTACATGAAGTTCCTTGCTGCTGAAAACCACCTTTCAGCTCCAATTTTCTCTGTTTGAAACCAGAGACTGGGGCACTAAAAGGTTTCCAGTGTTACAACCCCCCTTCATCTATCTTTCTCTTAGTCACAGACTCACATACATTAAATCTTTGTATACACTCAAAGCAATGTGAATTTAATCCACATATATAATTACGGCTACAAATATTCTCACAAACACTCACATGGTAACATAAAACACCTATACAAACACTCTGAAACCTAAACAAGAAGTCTGCCGCAAACATACAACTGATACAAACACATTAATGTTTGTGATCGCAAAGAAAGCCACATGTCGTTGTTTATTCGGTCAGGAATTAACCTGTATGTGTGCGTGAATGTTTTAAGGCAGCTTTTTGCTTTACAGACCAGTGCATTGAACATAGGAGCCATTTGTCTGACTGTCTGAGGCTATTAAGGTTTTATTTGAAGCCAGAGTAAACCTTCGACAGCCAGAGACCTCTAAAATTAGATTGGAAACGGAAAAAGCTTTATTGGCAGTGTCATATGATACTGACCTGGCGATATGTAAACAGACAAGGTCATCACCGTAGAGACCAAGAAATAAACTAGAATACTTTGAAAATTAATATAAACAATGTGATGGTACAGTGACTGGAACAAAACCTGGAAACTATTCTAGTTCTAATCTATTCAGCGCTCAGTTTTTAAAATACATTAGAAAAAACAACAGCAATCACGTTGAATAATGGCAAAATGTCTGAGAAAACTATAGTTTAAGTAAATGTTCAAACTGTTATTAGAAGTAAATCTAGACACCTCAGATGTCATTAAAGAAAAATCTTGCCGTGTTGGACTGAGTTTTAATCTGTCTTTGATGTTGTAATTTCTCTACAGTCAATCACCTGCTTGCTTTGCTGTTGGCTGCTGCTGTGGCAATGGCTGCGGAGCCGTCCTTCAGCTTGGCCAGTGAGAGGAGTTCAATCGAAAGTACTTATGAGCTGACCAAATATCTGGAGTACCAGCTGAAAGAAATCAAAGACGTATATGTGAGTAGTTTTTCAAGGTTCTGTTTATAGTGCATCAGTTTTGCACAAATTCAAAAGGTTTTATTATTTTTTTTATAAGTTGTCAACTTGTCATGTTCTTTTAATGCAACAGATTTACCGTAGAAATAATAAAGGTTGGCTGACAATATAATTGTAGCTATATGTTGTAAATTAGAAATGTGAAATATTGAAAAGTTAAAAGCTACAGAATTCAGTTCAATTCAATTCAGCTTTATATGTGCAGCACAAGTCACATAAAAGTAATCTCCAGGCACTTTTACAGACACAGTCCAATTCAATTTCAATTAATTTAAGTCCAAATATGATCACATTATAGCAAATCTATTATATTTCCCATATCAGTTCAGTTCATTGTAACTGTGTTCATATAAGCCAATTCATAAAAAACAACTAAGGAAACCAATGGTTTCCATCAAATCTTCTCTTCAGTCCAGTCACCCCCATCCTGAGCATACACAGGTCAGTGGCCGACAATGTAGAGAATTGCTGTATTCATTCATTCATTCATTCATTCATTCTCACATTGTACACAGTCACTTTGTAGGAGATGAAAATAAAATGGTAAACAAGCATATAGACAAAATCCAAACTATTTACAGTGATATTCAAACAATGTAGGTTACAATTATATCTCATATATCTATATCCCATTTCTCTCAATACTCATATCTATTGAAATAAGATCATTCATATGGCTCAATTTTGTTCAATACAACTTACCATGTTTAGGTGCTGGCTTAAAATGGTACTACTGAATTTTGGCAGTTTTCTGAAATTTGACCCCGGAGGAAGGCTAATTTGGCATCCGTCTTGCATCCTGTCTCTTCTCTGAGCTCTCTCCAGCCAGTAAATATCAGTCCACTCTCTGCTCTTGCTCCTTCACATTTTCTTTTTCTTTTCCTCGCATCCTCCAAAAAATCCTCTTGGTTTTCTTTGCTGAATTAGCTATAACACACATTTAAAATAGCTAGTTGCTGTAGTGTGATGCAGTTCCGTAAAACATAATGCAGTTGTCACGTGAAGCCCCTGGCTGGAAAAAAATTGTGAAGTGTGGTTTCTCAGCCCTGGGATGCTGCAGGGTAATGACATCTCCAGGAATTTCTATAATGAATGTCAATGTGCCATCAAAACAAGTCAAAGGCTCAGAGTTTTAACATCAGAAACCTATGTAGTGTGGCCTTAAAAAGAAAAAAGCATGAAAAAGTAAAAAATGATTTGGTTAAATATTTGGGTCTAAACTTATTTCATTTTACAGGAAAAACTTATTTTCATTTATACAGCTAAAGGTTTAACCTATTACATCAGGAGTGTCAAACTCCAGTTCTCGAGGGCCACTGTACTGCAGGTTTTTGTTGTTTCCCTGCCTCAACACACCTGATTTAAGTCAAATTGATCCAACAACTTTTTGTCAACTTCTTGCAATGACCCATCAATTTCAGTTAGGTGTGCTGGAGCAGGGAAACAACATAACCTGCGGGACAGCAGCCTTTGAAGACCAGAGTTTGACATCCGCATATTAGTTGGTTCTAGTTATTTCCATAGACTAGAAATAAAAAAGTTTTAAGTGAATATTATTATGTTATACAGAAAATCATCAGGTTGTTTTTTCCTCTTCTTCTTTTTAAAAAAAAGAAGCCTATGGTTATAATGGGTTAAAGTAAGTTTCAAAATATAGATACAAAATTTCTTGACAGCATCTTTTTTTTAATTTTTATGCCTGATGTGTGAACTTTACTGCAACGTCTGCATTGTTTGATTTGCATCCACACACAGTTTTGACTATTCCAACCAAGATTTTCAAAGGACAAAACCTTTTTATTCGACTCACACACTGGTCTTATTCATCAGGCTTGTCTATCGTTCTTATGTGGAATAATTCTGCCAGTTTATTTACTGAGATATGGGAATGTGGCTCCAGAACTCAGATTATTACAGATCTGGCAGATTGTGTTCAAACACTGTGGTTAGCCCAACTATTTTGAAACTAAGTTAGAAGAGAAAACAAAGCCAAACTGCAAAGTCATTGTCAGTCATCACTGTATAGAGGTTAACTTTCCTGTTCAGTCTCACTCTAGTGTATCTGCAGTAGCTGTGCACAGCTCTCTGTGTATTGTGGATTTATTAGAGATTTGACAGGAGCTTTCACTTTTAGCTTAACTGTTAAATAAAGTGGTTTTGATGATATGTCTAAACTGTCATTTGTACAGCTGGTCTCATCATCTTTAGGGCTTTGGCCTGGCAAACTACACCTAAGCAATAATGTGCTTCATGTTGTTCAATGAATGATGGTTTAGACAATGAAAACTGGACCATGGTTAGAGTAAAATAATCTTTTAGCCATTTATTTCCCCTTTTCTTATTTGTCTGTTTCCTTTCCAGCTGACATATCTGGGCCCACCATTCAATGAGAAAGACTTCTCTCCTCCTCGACCCAACAGTACTGCTCTGACTCTGCCTAGTGCTGCCACTCGACTGGAGCTGTGGCACGGCCTAGAGAACCAAGCCCGGCTCGCCCAGAACCAAAGGGCTTACTCTGTCTTACTGGCAGCTGTCAGGGAACTGGCCCGCTCAACCCTCTGCCCCTCCCTTAAGACCTCACTGCTGCACTTTTGCACGGGTCTGGATGGGCTACTGGGCTCGATTTCTGCACTGATGGCCACTCTTGGTTACTCGTCCCCACCTCAGTCTGCAAATGTGGAAAGTTATGCTGCAGAGCTGCAGTACTCACAGAGGGGGACAGGGGGCAACCGACCAGCTCCACTTATGAGCCAGAACCTTTACAGATCCAGAGCCGGATCAAGAGCAGAGTCCGGTCAGCGCAGCAGCCAAAGAAGGAGTGGGGCTAAGGTGGTCAGAGGAGAGCGGGATGATGGTGCCAGTATAGATCTGATGGAAAAAAGGAGAGGTAAAGAGGGGAGGAGAGCGGACGCGACCACAACTGGAGGAAGGAGTGGTGGATTAAGGGAGAAGGGGAAAGCCGAAAGAGGGAGGCGAGAGAAGAGGGAAGAGCCAGAGAGAAGGAAAAGGGCTTCCACCGAAAATGAAACGCAGGAAGAGGAAATGCTGGGGCAAAAGAGAGAGGTGAAAAAATGGGGAAGAAGTTTGCTGAATTTCGAAGAGGATGTAGAGGAGAAAGACAGGCAGCCCGAACTAAGTGTTGAAGTGTCATATCTGAGCCCAGGAGGAACAATAAACCAACAAACTAACAACAATCAATACAGCTTCAATCTGAACTCATATCATCCAGACACAATCAGAGAAGAAGATGGATTTATTCCAGAACGAAATAGCAGGTTAATGGAGGAGCAGGAGCAGCAAGCAGATTTTGATTCTTCATCCTCTTTCTCCCATCATCAGCAACATCGACCTCCTCGCTCCCTCCTCTCCCCCACCCTCCAACCTCCTTTGTCAACACTCTCTCTCCTGTATCAGTTTGGAGCAGGTGAGGAGCACACCCTCCTCCCTCAGACTGTTCCTCTTTCTTTACGGAGGGGCACCTCCCTTCTCTCACCTCCCTTGAATCCACTCTTCTCCTCTTCCACCACCTCCACCTCTTCACTCCTATCAGCACGGCCAACGATGAACGATTTTGCCAGGAAGGTGGAGGGTTTCTGGATACTGCGAGAGCTTCAGAGCTGGCTATGGCGATCAGCAAAGGACTTCAACCGCCTCAAGAGGAGACTCAGAGGCTGAGACATTTAGACTGAACGGAAAGATGAGACATGCAGAAATGTAAAAGTACAGTAACAGCAGAAATCTTTTGTTTCCACAAAGACTGAGAGGAAGTCAACTCGGAGGTCTCTAACAGAAAAACATGTATCAACACATTCATGCTCAAGACATTCATTCACACCATACTGGAATAAGTGAATGAAGGACTATTTGGCAGGTCACCAGACTTGCTACTGGAATATAACACACACAAAGCCATCACATTACTAACGCTGTCACATGCCTAACACACATAGCAGGTCATTGAGCAGAACTCACTCAGACGGGGTCTGAGTTACCGGACTTCACAGCTCACAGATCAACAGAAATACCAGTGTAGGTGGTTAGAGACACACAGAGATGGAGCTAGACCGAGTGACAGGCAGCAAGACAGACAGTGCAGCCATTGAATGCAAACCAATTCAGTGACCTCAGATGTGTGAATCAGCAAACATTCATTTTCTCTAAAGGAAGAAGGAAAAATGTCTGAATGGGTACAAGACAAAAGGGGAGAAAAAATGGCCAGAGGGATGATGAGAGCGTAGAGGAGGAGAGAGGAAGCTGAGATGAGGCATGAGTCAAGGGATGAGCACTGGAAATAACCAGCAGAGGGGTACTGCTGAGTAATCTCTTATCAACTGGTCAGTTACAGTAACCCCACAACAGCCCTACACATACAGTCGAGACACACACACACATATTGTGATATTTTGTGCCTTTATGTGCCAGCCATTATTTTGATGCCTCTTGAGTCAATGCTCTAAATGTGTGCAATTTGTTGATCATTTCACTTTATGACAAGAAACTTTAACTCTTTTCACACTTATGTTTTTAATATGTAAGCAAATTAATTATTAAATCTTGCACCTCCAATTACATTTATACAATAAATATCACCAGACCAGTATTTAGCTGAACTTAGCATAATGACTGGAAAAGGGGAAGTATCTAGCCTACCTGACAGCACTTTTGAAGCTTACTTCTTAGCACTTAATATCTATTTTTGAATCCAGATCAGGTGTTAAAGAATCAAGTGTAGATTTACAGGCATTCAGTGGAAATTCCAGTAAGTACTGTCCCTTGATAAAGAATGGTCCTGCTCATGACCTGATGAAAAATGTTCCTTTTGCTTATGTGGTGAAAGGGAATCTGTAAAACTACAACTTGTAATGTTTACTTTTTTTAAAACAAACAGCAGCAACATTTTGAAAGCTACATGGGTGCTGGCAGATTTTAGCATTTGGACAGTGTCAGACTAGCTCCTCTCCCTCTTTTCAAGCTACATTTATGCTTGTGCATTGAGGTTATGTACCGTAGCTACAGCTGCTGCATGCATAGACCGTGTTAACACACCGTAGCTGACACATACCTTAAGAGAAATGTGAATATCTCAGCTACAGAGATACTGCACAGGGCAGGGAAGAATAGTGATTGGCTTGTATGGGTTGCTTGTGTTTTTTGTGACAAGATTTTGATGGAGAGTCCGGCCCTCTTCATAGCTAGTGTTAAAATACGTGTTGAGTTATCAGTTCACATCTGGCATTAGAATACTGATGTCTCAAGTGATGACTTGCTTCATCAGACCTTTCTTCACCACTCTGTGTGCAAATAAATATGTGACCTACATAATTTACAAAAAATCGAATTTTGGATCCTATGCAGGTCAAGTTACGGTATGTATACAAATCTGCCAACACTCTGATAGCTTATGACTACAACCTACTCGGGACCACAATTTGTATCATTTGTTACCCCTACAAAGTTTTTTTTTTTTTTTTACCTGCGCAATGAACAAATATCCTCATAAAAAATGAGAAACTGTCTAAAATAATCCCCAAATAAACCCAGTACAGGACTACCAGTTGAATAAGTGGTTATTCAGTGAGGCTCTGCTCACATTTGAGTTCACACTACTAAAAAATGCATCTTGGCTGCCTTCAAACATGCGCTTAGAGCCGTCTATTTTAGACTGGATCAGCTTAGACATATGTTCCAAATGTGAACAGTGATCACAGTGATTACAACACGAGGAAACTTTTTTATTATCATTATTATTAAAGGTGTTTTCTTTTTTGCTGTCAAAATGCTGAACTATTTCTTTAAGGAACATCACATTCTTTAGCACAAAGATCCAAGACACTGAGCTTTTCCCCATAAAAGTACAAAGGTTTCTTTTTCTGGATAAATCTGTTGATAAGTGTTTTAAATGTGCCTTAGATGACATGATGAAAGGTTATGGATCATATCAACACTATTTATTGAACAAGATGTTTATTTATTTTTTTTCCAGTGTGTGAAAATACTGTATTGTAACTCGAGAGAGAATAAATACTAGCTTTTGTACACAGCGTGGTGTTATTGGTCATTTGGGAGACCATTATGAGGGAAGAATAAAGAAATGCATATGGGATTTTTGTTTGCAATGGTTTTAGTTTTATAGGGTTGGTTTCGGGTGATTGGCACACGGGGAGAAGGCTTTGGGGTCTGGGCGTTTCCTGAAAAACAAGGGCCCGGTTCACATTCATGGCGAAAAAATAGAACTGAGAGGCGGGGGTATGAGAGAGTTTTTTATTCGTCTGTCCTGGTGAAAATTTACGACCTCTACTTTTTCCTTTCATGTCTCTTTTCCCACCTTCCTCTGCATCATCCCACTTAGCTTTTTTTTCTCATCAGACTATCTTACA